>JAJOHK020002121.1:0-10333 GCA_022457215.2 Leucocoprinus gongylophorus
ATAATCGACGAAGATAATCTCTTATTGAACTCGATCTCCAGTGTTCAACGGCGACACACCATTCAGCACTCACTCCCACTCAGACTTCTCTCCTTCATCTGAAGTTGCGACCACGCGGCAGACAGACGGCGCAGCACATAAGCTGAAGCCAAGGTCGTTCCACAAGTCCGCTCATATCCGAGTCCATTCTGCAGACTTCCACCCCGGTGTGAACCGCGCCTGACACCTTATAGATAATATATGGGCTTTAGGGTAAGCTAGATTTAACATAGCCCAGACCATTACCCAAGTGTATATAAGGTAAAGTAGTTTGTACTAGGAACTCTATTGAGTTTTCTTGTATTACTTAATATAAGAGTGATCTTTTGTTCTAACTTTTTAAGCTTAAGTTATAATACAAACTATGTACAAAAAGTATAAGTAGCTACCCAATTCAACAAGAAACTCATTGAGTTCTCATTTGTCCTTGCCCTCATAATTCTTGAGATAGTTTATTAGACTCCAATAGTGTGATTACTAATATCTTTGTCTAAAGGTTATCAAGTAAGGTTGCTGTTATAATCTTAAATTCTTAGAGTTGGATAGAAGAACAAAACTCTTGTATTAGAGTAAAATATAAAAGAACTCAATAAAGAGCTCTATACAAAGTAGACTACCTTATATATCTATTCTGAGGGTCCATGCTAACTACTGTGCACCTTACCCTAAACCACTATGTGTTAGGCATGAGGTTAACATGTGGTGTACATGCTGCATGATGTTACTTCTTCTAGAATCTTCTATATCTTTCTTCTTGTGTCACATAACTAACCCTAAGTTCTATAAATGGAAAAATATGGAAAAAATAATAATAAAAAATAAGAAAATAAGAAAAATTTAAGTCTATTTCTTGTAATCTTAACAGTTGCAACTTCTTCAATTGGGTTAGAGAATCTGAAATAGTGATAAAGCTTATCAAAAAAGTGACTTTAGTCTTGGAGCCAGTCATAGAAGATCTCTTGTTCCTTCTGGTCGAGTTCTATCTTAAAGCAATACTAGTGAGATAAGTCATTACAAAGTTGATTTTTACAATATTAGATGTAAATTGTGCTAGGTTATTATGAAAGTAAAGATAATACTGGAATAAAAAGAGTGCTAGTGTTCTACTACTTAAGTTGTTAGCAAGATAGTTTAAGACTTCTATCAACAGGTCTATTGGTTGGTATGAAGTTTTCTTCTGATTAGTAAAGAGAGAAGAAAATACAAGTAGAGGAGATTGGTCTTCTAGAGCTAGAGTATCTTCTCAGTTTAGATTATTGTTAGCCAGAATAATGTTGGGTTTTAGTACTATAATTAGAAATATGCCCATAGCTCTTGGAAGGGCATATACATATATTAGTAACTGGAACAGAGTTCTTGGTTATAAATTAAGTCACCTTGAGTAATAGAAAGAGTTTGCTATGGCTTTGGTAATTTGGCTGCTTAGCTATGGAGCAATTGTAAATGGAGATATCAAAATAGGGTTTGAAGATGATCTTTATAAGAAGACTATAAAGAACTTAGAAAAACAAAAATGAATAGAAGTATAACAGCAGTTGGAGAGTCTGAAAATACTATTAAGAGAGAGACTATTAGATACTAGATCTTGCTTTAATAGCTATTTGCAGCCAGTCATGTGGCAAGGGAACAGATCAAGTATGGGAACTTCTCTAGAGGTGGATATGGTTATTTAGTTAAATAGATAGAAAATCTAGAGTATAGATTAAGCTAGAAAGCTTATTTGTAGAGCTTAGACCTGACTATAAATGACAACCTTGGCCTCAACTTGTGTATTATGCCACTATCTGCTATATGGTCATAATTTCAGATAGAACATGTCAAACATATAAAGTCTGGATTATTTAATATTTCTTTTTCACTTTCTTTTTTCTTTTTCTTTTGATTTATTCCACTTTGAACTTAGGATTAGGGATAGAGGTGATGTCACAATCACACTGTCACATATAAGTCACATCAGATGATATAGTCACAGTAATAGTCACAAGTCATGAGAAGGACATAGAAGGTTTTAAAAGAATAATATCATAACAATATATCTTACACATAATCTTCAGGATAGGCTAGAGAAGTAGTAGCATGGACCATCATTGTTTAGTATATAAGATAGACATTTCTGTACAAAGTTCTCTATCAAGTTCTCTTATGTAATCCTATATAAAGTTTTGCTTATTAACCAACTCTAAGGTTTTTAAGTCATAATAGGAAGTATTGTTGGATAGTGGTGCAATAGAGTGTTATGAACTTAAATCTTTGGAGTTAGGTAAAAGAACAAACTCTTGTATTAGAGTAAACACAAGAGAACTCAATAGAGAGCTCTTTACAAAGTAGACTATCTTATATACCTACTCAGATGGTCCATGTTAACTACTGTGCATCCTGTCCTAAATGACCATGTGTAAAGCATGAGGTCAACATGTGATATACATGTTATATGATGTTACTTCTTTCTCTTGTACCTCATGACTTGTGGCCATACCATCAGATGTGACTGATGTGACAATGTGACTGATCATCACTCTAAATATAACCCTCAAGTTCTAAAAATAGAAATGTAAAATAATTCAAAATAAAATATAAAATATAAAATAAGATTGAAGTCCATCATTTTTGCTTCTTATATAGAGCTGGTTATAAGTTGGAGTTTGTTGGGAAGCAGAGATTTAAGTTAAATAAAACTGAAAGATCTATATATATGAGAAACATGAATGGTTCTTTTAATAAGAAAGAACCAATTGAGCATATAGTAGAAGTAAATATTTATTATCAAAAATACAGAGAGAGAATGGTGATTGATATGATTAATAGTCAGAAGTGGAGTATGATTTTGGGAATACTGTGGCTTGCTCATCACAATCCTGAAATTGACTGGAAAACAGGGGAGGTGAAGATGACAAGTTGTCTAGAAGAGTGTAGAAAGCAGTAGAGATCAAAGCAGGAAAATTTAGGGTGGTAGAAGCAGAAGAAGGAAGAGAAAAGGAAAGAAAAAGGAAAGAAGTGAGAAGAGAAGGATTAGGAGAAAAATAAAAAGAAAGAGAAAAAACAAAAAAGAAAAAGAATAATAAAAGTCAAGAAAGTAGTAGAAGAATGGGAGATTTGGTATAAAGAAGAAGAAGTAGCAAAATTTGAAGAAGAGGTCAAGAAATTGTTTCCTCAAAGGTTCTACAAATATATCTATGTCTTCAGGAAGAAAGTGAGTGAGAGGATGCTAACAAAAAATTATGAGATTATGTGGTAGAAGTGAAGGAAGAATTTGTGCTGGGAAAGAGGAAGGTGTATCCATTGTCAAGAAAGGAAAGGAAAGAGGTGTGTGAGTTCATTGAAGAACAATTGAGGAAGGGGTATATTAGACCTTTGAAGTTACCTCAAACAGCATTGGTGTTTTTTATAGGAAAGAAGAGCAGTAAGAAGAGAATGGTTCAGGACTACAGATATTTAAATTAGTGGACTATTAAGAATAACTATTCTTTATTTCTAATTTGGAACATTGTAGAGAAAATTGGTACAAAAAAATTATTTACTAAATTAAATCTATAGTAAAGTTATAATAATGTATGAATAAAGAAGGAGAATGAGTAAAAGACAGCATTGATAACTCTGAAAGGTTTATTTAAACTGACTGTAATATTCTTTGGACTCATGAATTCTTTAGCAACTATAATGAATGAAATTCTATATGACTTAATCAATACTAGAAAAGTAGCAAGCTTCATTAATGACATTATAGTAGGGATAGAGAAAGAGGAAGGGTATGATGAGATAGTAGAGGAAGTAGTAAAGAGGCTGGCAAAAAATAATTTATATGTAAAACTAGAAAAATACAAGTGGAAGGTTAGAGAAGTAGGATTATTTGAAGTAGTAATAGGGCCAGAGGAAATCAAGATGGAAGAAGAAAAGGTAAAGGGAGTGTTAGAGTAGCCAATTCCAAAAGGGATTAAGGATATGTAGAAGTTTTTGGGACTAGCCAATTACTATCAGTAGTTTATCAAATATTTTATGTCCATAGCCAAACCATTGTATGACCTAGTGAAGAAAGATCATAATTGGAATTGGACAGAGAAGCAAGAAAAGGTGTTTAGAAAGTTGAAGAAGAGATTCACAAAATAACTGGTATTAACAGCACCAGATTTAGATAAAGAAATAGGGATGGAAGTTGTTGTATCAGATTATGCAATAGAAGAGATTTTATCTATAGAGTATGAAGATAGAAAATATAAATCTATAGCTTGTCTCTCAAAATGGCTCAATGAGACAGAGAGGAACTATAAGATTCATGATAAAGAGATGTTGGTGGTAATAAGAGGGTTGGAAAACTGGAGATATCCATTAGAGGTACAAAATTCAAGTTTAAAGTTTGGACAGATCATAAGAACTTAGAATACTTTATGAAGATGCAGAAGTTGAATAGAAGACAAGTCCAATGAATGTTGTATTTGTCAATATTTGACTTCATCTTAAAACATGTTCCAGGAATAAAAATGGAGAAAGTAGATGAACTTAATAGAAGACTAGACTGGAAAGTAAGAGTAGAAAAGGACAATGAAAATCAGACACTAATTAAAAAACAATGGATTTATAGTATAACTGAAGTAGTAATAGAGGGACCAGAAGTAAATATATTAGGAAAATGAAAATAGCTAAAGAAAAGAATAAAGAAGTGATTAGAGTAGTAGAGAAAATAAAGAAAGCAGGGATAAAAGTATTAAGAAGAGACAAATAGCAAGTGGAAGGAGACTTGGTATTATAGGAAGGAAAAGTATATCTGCCAAAGAATGAGAAGTTGAGGGTAGAGATAATATAGTTGTGCCATGATATTGTTGTGGCAACCACTAATCACAAAGATCAATAGCAATACTACAAGTAAATTTCTTAGAAGATAGATATCTTATAAGAATCACAAGAAAACTCAACAAGGAGTCCTCACCATATTACTACACTATTTATACAATATATAGATGGTTTGTGTTAACATTAAATAACTCTATCCTAAAGTTCATACATTAGCTATAAGTATTCTATGTCAAGATCATTGACAGTGGACTTCATTTTTTATTTTTTTATTTTCTCTTTTCACTTTATTTTCTTTTTCTTTTTCTTTTCTTTTCTATTTTTAGAGCAACTTGGGTTAGGGTTTATCAGTCACACTGTCACATCAGTCACAAGTTGATGGCAAAGTCACAAGACTGATCACAAGACTTGGAAGAATGGAGTAGAAGGTTCTGGAATAAAGTGACATCATATAACATGGACAACACATATTGGCCTCATGTCATACACATGGTCATTAGGGTAGGGTGCACAGCAGTGAGCACAGACCATGAGTAGTAGTATATAAGGTAGACTACTTTGTACTAGGAACTCTATTGAGTTCTCTTGTGTTACTCAATACAAGAGTTGTTCTATTGCTTAACTCTTTGAGCTTTAGATCATAACAATTCTATGAGAATGACATATTATAGACATATATCTTGATATCACTTCTTCTAGTTTTTTCTCTAATGTTCTAGACCTATAACTGATTTGTTATATGATATGATTATGTAATTGGTCACATGTCTTCTTCATTATCAAAGAAATAAAGGGTAAAATAATTAGAAATAAAAATGAAAAAAAGAAATTTGTCTCAGAAAAATTCCCAGAAAATTCCCTTAAGTTCCATTCCTTGATTCTCTCTTTTAATACAATCTTTAAGCTTGGACAAATATTGTCCTTGTACCTCTTTAGTTGCTTCAAGTTCAAGCATCTTATAACAGATGTACTAGTAACAGAATATGGAGGAAAATAGAGTTGGAAATGAGAAACTACTGATAGTCAGGAATAACAAAAGATATAGAAAAATATATAGGCAAATGTGATATGTGTCAGAAGATAAAAAACTGGGCAGAGGTATCAGTAGGAAAGTTGATGGCAAATGAAGTTCTAGAAAAACTGTGGATATATTTGATAGTTGACTTCAATACTAAGTTGCCATTAGTAACTGAGAAGGATACAATTCTAGTAGTCTGCAATAGGTTGTCAAAAATAACACATTTTATAGCAATAATAGAAAAAACATCAGTAGAAGAGTTGGTATAGTTTTTTTAGATATAATATATGGAAGTTGTATGGGTTGCTGGTATTATACTGGAAAATGCTATTCTATGAAAATAAGTACTCTCATAAGTATATAAGTCCTATTTGAATGCATCAGCAAGAAAATCTTACACTCTTAGATAACTTCTTAGGTTCTCTCAAGGGATGGTGTGGTAGCCATTAATCAAACCAGATCTTAGAAAAAAGAGATATTTAGTGATAAGAAATGTTACTTGTAAACAACTAGCTATGAAGTATATATACTTGTGAGAGCATTTTACTGGGTTACAAACATTTGGACAGTTGGATAAAGCAGGAATATATTAGATTGGAAGCTGATAGAGTCTAGAATAGTGGAGTGAGTATGGACAACCATGGAAATAGTAAAAGAGAAATGGAATATGCTCTTGTGAGTAGAAATTGATCATTATATTGATGTCAGGTTACAAATGAAGAAACAGCCATATGCTTACAAGGTTTTAGAGAGCTTTATTATAGTTTTGATCTTTATTATCTAGTTCTATTATTTGTATTTTTAGCATAATATATAAGCTATGAGTAGAGGGAAGTAAGAGAGAGAACTCTTATTTGAATACTCTCACATAGTTAAACCTGTATTTTATCAAGTGAGTGTTGTTAGTACTTACTATTACTTTCAAACAAGTTTTGGAGAGTTTTAGCAGTCTGGGAAAGACTGAAAAAATAAGTATCAGTTGGTATCTTCAGTTATAAGGTTTGACTTAAGAGATGCCTTCAAAGTACATTATCTAGAATGGATAGTGTTATGGTGGGCTCTTAAGGAGCTATCTAATCTATTCACTAGATTTTCCAAATAAGCTTGTTACACAGTATTTGTTTAGGAGTGTATTGGCAAGGAAAAGCATTTGTAAATGGTTTTATGAGTTCTAATCTTTTTTTTTCATTGTTTCTATACTATATATCAATTCCTAAAGCTAATATTATTTTTTTTGAATTTTTAGAGCACAGTGAAGGGCTAGTATTGTATAGTTCTTGTTGCATCCTAGTATAACCTCTTTTCTGCTTAACTCTTGTCAACATTGTATATCACTCATCTGTCTAGTGATTTTAGCTGAAACATTCCTTAACCAATGTTTTTTGTGATTTCAAAAGGTCTGTATGTTTTTTGGTCTGGCTTCTTTGAAGGTTGTTTCAATTGGATATTCTTGACTTCTAATTACAAATTGTCTTCTTGTTTTAATTCTTGAGGATTTCATCTTTTCTTATTGAACTGCTTTTTCATGGCTTCTTTTGTCTTTTCCATTGATATTTTTGCTGTTTCCCAACTACATTGTAGTTTCTTGAGGAAAGTCTCCAGTTTTGGTAAGGCCATCTTTATTGTTAGGTTTCTCTTCCATAGGTGTTTTCCAAAATTGAGTTCAAATGGTGTGTACTCTATGACTGCATATTTCTGGTCATTATACTAGAATTTCACTACTGATAACTATTCTATTCAACCATCTTGCTGATAATTGACATAGTATTATAAGAATGCTTTGACTTCCTGATTAATTCTTTCTGTTTGACCATCAGCTTGAGGGTGGTATGCTGTTGATAATATCTATTTCATTTCCAGTACCTTGCTTAAGTCTTCCATGAATCATGAGGCAAATTGGAATCTTCTATCACTGAGAATCTTCTTTGGTATCCTATAAATTTTCCATATATCATCACTATAGATCTTAGCTATTTCTTTTAATGATACTGCTGTCATTGTTGCCTTGAGTTTGATTATCTTTGTAAATCAATCTACTATGACCACTATTACATCCTTGTTATTCAATCTTGGTAATGGTTCAACAATGTTGATACTGATTTCTTGCTATGGTTCTTAAGATGTTTTCAATGGATAAAGTTTTTCTGCTTTCTTTATATGTTGCATTTTGTTCTGTTAGCATTTCTGGTATCCCTGGACATATTTTTTGATGTTATTTCATATTTCTGGTCACCAATAGTTTCTCTTGATTAACTCAAACATTCTTTGTTCTATGTCTACTAGTTTATGATTTTCCTATAAGATTTGTTCTTGAATCTTCTAGTTGTTTGGAATATAAATTTTTTCTTCTATATAAACCACTTTATTTTATTCCTATGCTTAATCATCTTTCTTTTCCAATTTCTCCTGAACTTCTTTTTTTTTTGTGCTATTCTTTCAGATTTCTTTCAATAGTGTGGTTTCTTTTACTATCTGGTTTTCTATAAATATTGCTACTTTAGCTTTCATGCTCATTCTTTATGTCCATAGTTTGTCTTTAAGCATTTTGATGTTCTTGTTGTCTTCTATCATGTCTACTTGGTCTTTTCTTAATAAAATATCTGCTTTCATATTTGTCTTTCCTAAAAATACTTGAGATTTTTGTGATAAGTCCAAACTTTGAACTTTTCAGTGGCATTCAAGAGATATTGCCTTCATTTGGCTAAGACTTCCACTATTGCTAATAGTTCTTTGTTATAAATCTCATAATTCCTTTCTACTACTTGTATTGTCCTTGATAAAAATGTGATTGGTTTCCATTTTTCTTCTTGTTCCTGGGGTAAAACTCTTCCAATAGTGTGTTCTGATATATTAGTTTCCACTCTGAATTTTCCTTCTCTTCTTGATAGAGCATATACCAGTTGACTTGTGATCTTTTCTTTTAGTTTATCAAATGCCTTTTGATGTTTCCCTTCCCATTCCCAATCTTTCTTGCCCTTGAGTTCATTGAGAGGTCTCACTATATGACTAAAGTTCTTAATAACTGTCTTAGTTTTATTATTTTCTATTAGTACTTCTCCTTATCTAACTACTACTCCTAAGATAGGTATTTATTTAGTATCAAAGTTGCATTTTAATATTTTGAAACAGAGATTGCATTTCTTTGCCATCTTTAAGAATTATATGGTTCTCTTCTCTAGCTCTTTTTTGGTTTTAGCTAGTATGACAAAATTATTCATGTAGCTTGCTCATACTTCTTCATGTAAGAGCTCTCTGAACATACTGTTTATCATCTATTGAAATGTTCCTGGTGAGTTACATAGTGCAAAATACATCACTTTTGGTTCAAAAAAGTTCTTTGTTTGTTAGAAATGCCAATTTCTATTTGTCTCCTTCTTTGATCTGTATATTGTTGTATTCCTAGATAAGATCCAGTTTGTTAAAGTATTTCACATTCTTGAGTTTGTTGATTACTTCTCCAATTTATTTTTCTTTGGAATATAGAAACATGATACCACATATCTTGAGCTTGATTCTACTATAAGTCTTGTCTTAAGTTGTTCTTCCAACAATTAGTTTAATGCTTCATCTTCATTGACTGTTATTGCATAGGCTTTGGCATCTAACTCTTTTTATCTATCTTCCAGTAAATTAATTTTGTGGTTCCATTCTCTCTTTTCTAGTAGTTTCTCAAATTTCTTCTTGCTAAACAAATGTGTGAATGACCAAATACATTCTGGTAGATCTTCTAAATTCATTGGATCTGGTTCCTTGCCAATTTCCTGATGTCTTTTATTTGTCTCTTCCATGAGTTGTATCCTTCTAGTTCTTAATATAAATGTAATATTCTAGTGTTGTGCTCTGCACTCTTTTGGGTATTTTATAAATTGTATTGGTTCTTTGTTCTGATTTAATTTTGGATTGTGTTTGACCAACCAGTTATATTCCAGAAAAATATCCATACTATTTAAGTTTGTAACTGCTGTATTGATTTTTATGTGTCTATTGATTTCCAGTTCTAGTAGTGCAAATCTTGTCACTTCTCCATTCTTGGTTCTATTTACATTGAAAACTTCAAATGACTTGTCCATTGGTTCCTTTTTAATCCATTCTTCTTTTACTAGTTATTTATCAATTACAGTATGAGTATATCAGAGTCAACTAGTGCCTTGAGTTTCTTTTTATTTGATATCTTCATATTTGTGAGCATGTTGAGTTCTCTCTCTTTATTATCTCTTCTTTGTAAAATCACATATCAATTCTTTAGTAAATTACTATGTATAGAGATTCATTGTATTATGTCTACTCCAAACCTTTGACAAAACCCCCCTCTTTGTTGTTGTCTTTATCATCGAAATCTTCCTATATACTTCAATTCTTTGTTCTTATCACAAATAAGATACTCACTGGTTGTGATACTGGGGCTGAATAGTGTTTCAGAGGTTCAGTATAAGGGTATGATGACTGACAGATGATGAAAAGTATCAACAGGAATAATTGACGTTGTTAAGT
>JAJOHK020002122.1:0-10329 GCA_022457215.2 Leucocoprinus gongylophorus
CTCATGTAACTTTTTGTTGTGTAAATCTTGTCAGGAGTATAATATGAAGTATATATATAGCACCAGCCAGATGTCAAAGCTAAGCTTGACAATGTGCACTTTTAGTATAACTAGTTCAATAGTTAGTTTATTCTTAACAAATCTCAGTTAAATCTGTATTTCTAGAAAAAATAGTTGTTACTGTTTGCCTAATATTTAATCTTGTAGTTAATACACTTGAAAGAATGAGTACAAGGTTTTTCTTTCTTTGTTTCAAGCTGCAGAGAATTTGTCTTGAAATTGGCTTTATAATACTATTGTTACAACTCAAAGACCTTAGAGTTGGTCAATAAGAAGAATCTTGTATTAGGTCAATACAAGAGAACTCGATGGAGTTCTTAATACAAGATATCTACCTATATATATGTTGTGGCAACCACTAGTCACAAAACTAATAGAAGTACAATCAATAAATCTCAAGAGTGGATATTGTTGTGGAGACCACAAGAGAACTCAACAAGAAGTCTCTGCTGAGTTGCTACCCTATTTATATAAATTACAGATGGTCCATGCTACTAATAATTAACCCTACTTCAAAGTCCATATATTGTCTATGAGTGCACCATATATATACCATGAGGTAGACATGCTATTAATATGCTCTTTGACATCATCCTTCTAGTCCACTCTTGCACAGTCTAGACCTATGACCTTACATCATGTGACATGTCATGTGACTGCAGTCACATGCCTCTTCATTGTCAATAAAAAAAAATATTAAATCAAGAAAAATAGATAAAAGAAAAAGAAAAATGTTAGTGTCTAAGTGCACTATAACAATATACTAACTAGCTATGGTCTATGCTCTACTTCTTTAGCCTAATATCACAAAATAAACTACTTACTTATTTGTAATATCTAAACCTTGAATATACTCTTAGAGGTTTAGGAGTAATTTAGAAGTTTAATAATAATGACAATAATAATTAAGATCAATACAGATAATAAAGAATGAAGATTGATAATAAATGATATAAATTGATGTTGTTAAGTTTGAAGTCTAATTCTTAAACACAGAAGTATATATATAAGATAGTGATGGTCCATGTACAAGCTGTTTCTATCATATTGTCATATGTGTTATGGGACGCTTTGAACATAAACAATTTTTATTTTCTTTTTCTTTTATTTTTCTGACTTTATAGGGATTTTGTTTTCTTTTTCTTTTTCTTTTCTTTGGGACGATAAAGAGGCATATGACACTGCAGTCACATGACATGTCACATGATGTGATATTATAGGCCTAGAAAGTGGTGGAAGGATCTAGAAGATGATGTCAGGGCATATGTATATAACATGGTGACCTTGAGGCAAACATGAGGATGAAGCATGGATAATAGGGCAGGCTTAATTATTAGTAGCATGGACCAAGCATGTATTGTATAAATAGGACTCTAATTAAGCAGAGACTCCTTGTCGAGTTCTCTTGTGCTTTTCCCCACTTGATTGCTTAACTAAGAGCTTTACCACTTGTGTTATCATTGAACCTTGTGTTTAGTGGTTGTCATAACAATATGCAAGTCCACTCGTCTAGAAAACTACATCTCTGCGGTGATGTCACCTCTAAAACATACAAGCCTACCTTCCATGGTGGCCACCTTTCTCGCAACATGTCTTATAGCGGTGCTACAACCCTCCGGATATTCTGTCTTCCATGGCGGGGATACCCTTATTCAACTCAGTCTTCCATGACAGAGTTACTCCTGTTAGCATCTCAACACTGAAACCTCTGCTCAGGGTAATAGGAGTTTTACTACTGAAACCCTGAGCATCTCCTATACTATCAGTTTATATATAAGACTAGTAGTTACACTGTAATTTGCTAGTCTGATAATCAACAGAGATAAACTCTCATTGAACTCGATCTCCTGTGTTTAACAGTGATACACCAATCAGTACTCACTCCCACTCAGACTTTCTCTCTTTCATCTGAAGTTGCGACCATGTGGCAGACAGACAGTACAGCACATAAGCTGAAGCCAAGGTCATTCCACAAGTCCGCTCATTTCCGAGTCCATTCTGCGGACTTCCATCCCAGTGTGAACCACACCTGACATACATAATCAATACTTATATCTGATAGGAGCTGTCATCTGTCATAGCAGCTATCAGGCTAATTTTAGAAGGTAACTAATTATGTTACTATATTGATATGCTTGTATCTCTATAAATACTTATTGTTATGAGATATACCATATATCATTAGAAACTATTCAATGACCACTTTTCAATACAAGTCTAATCATGTGAATCTATCCAGCTGTTCATGAGATATTAGCAAACAAAGCCTTTATAGTTGCTGATGGCCTATATCTCGGTTGTTTGTTGTTACTTTTTTATATCCCACATATATACAAATAGCTCTCATTTGGGACTTTATAAAGCAACTTAGTTTGTGAAAATTGGTCCACTGGTTGTGGAAATACAAGCTAAATGAAGTTTGTAACACCTATTCTAAATGACTATGTGTGTCAAGACCGTCAATAGTGGACTTCATTCATTTTTATTTTCTCTCTTTTATTTGATTTTTCTTTTTTTTTATTTTCTATTTTCTATTTTTAGAACAACTCAGGTTAGGGGTTATCAGTCACGCTGTCACCTCAGTCACAAATTGATGGCATAGTCACAAGACTGATCATGGGACTTGGAAGAATAGAGTAAAAGGTACTAGAATAAAATGACGTCATACAGCATAGACAACACATGCTGGCCTCATGTTATACTCATGATCATTTAGGGTAGGGTGCACAGTAGTTAGTATGGACCAGGGGTACTAGTATATAAGGTAGACTACTCTGTACTAGGAACTCTATCGAGTTCTCTTGTGTCACTCCAATACAAGAGTCGTTTCTTGACTTAACACTTTGAGTCTTGAATCATAACAATGTGTTAGCCATGAGATCAATATGTGTTGTACACATTGCATGATATTATTGTTCTCAAACCTTTAACTATGTTCTTTACAACCTCATAACTATGTGACTATTACTGTGACTGTGTCAGATGATGTGACTGTTGTGTGACAGTATGATCATGATATCACTTAATTCTAACCCCAGTTCTAAAACAAAAGAAAAAGAAAAGAAAAGAAAAATCAAAAGGAAAATTAAAAAAAAGTTAGATTTAAGCTTCACAAGTCTGACAACTATGCTATTTCTCTATGATGTTCAAGTTTGTGCAGATTATTGCATTTTTAATACTTTGATCCATACATGTGACACATATATGTGATGTGACCTCACTTCTAGCAGTTCTTGTATTAAGAAATACTAAGATTCATATTTATTCCTCTAATTGTAGCAATATACCATCCTATATTAAAATATCTATTAATAAGACATTTTGCTTTTGTATTACTATGTGAATCCCAAATGTCAACATATATCATGACCATATCAGATTTAGAATATGTCTTGATAACTCAAGGATAAGAAGCTAGAACTATGTTGTTAAAAATATGAATACACTTGATTACTCTTTTAATGATGTCTAGCATAACAGAAAGATTAGTATCTTCTAGAAAGTATGGAATACCTAGAATTTTAAGATAGGACTTGGATTGTGGAAGCCTTGGGCTCATGATATTATTCAACTCAATATCATTCAATTCTTTCATATACTTCTCCACTATATTCAGATCAGAGAAGGTAGCTATCTTGTTAATCATAATAACAATTTTCTTGTTATCAGAGTGAATGTAGTCAGCAGAAATTTCAGATTTTACACCTTTTAATAATCTGTTGATGTTTGCAATATGTGCATTAGATTGTGTCATGACTCTTTTAGCACTATTTATACTCATAGATATAATAATCTGCTTTCTTGATGGACCTTTAGTCATTATGTTGAACTTAGGTTTATTTTTTTGGTTTATATTATTCATGACATTGTAGATTTTTGTAATCTTATCAGAAGATAGCTTTGGAAAAGCATCTTTGATCTTAATGATCTCTTTGATATTACTTTTAAAAGCCTATATATATGACTAGTTATTGAAGTTAGGGGCTAAGTTCAAAGATTAGTTTTTTTTGAAAAATTTTGACTTGGCCAAAATACTTTTGTTAGGCCTAGGAGAAATGGGCAGAGAAATTCTTGAGATATTGGCTTATTTGCCTTTTAACAGTTTGTTGATGGTTGTGTTTTTTGTGGGTATCTTGTTGAACTGTGAAAACACATATTGTCTAAAAGTCTTATTAGCTGTTAATTTGCTCTATCTGGACTCATAGATGGTAGATAAAAATTCCCAAGCCATAAACTCAAACTCTGAAATTTGTAAGATATTTTTGGCTATCCTATTTCCTAATAAACATTGCTTGATGAATGCTACTATCCTGAGAAGAGAGCACATGACATTCTTAGCATCTCCTTCTAAGTACTCATCTACCCCAAATAAAGAAATAGAAAAAAAGTTACCATCCCATAGTTGTGGGTCTACAGGTTGATTGGCCTGGTACAGAATAACCAAAGTATCCAGATCTTAAGAAGCATTTACACTATTAATTTCCACTGCATGAGGTATATATATAAACTCGACTGTAAGCCCCATGTTTACAGTGTCTGATGTTGCCTTCTTTAGAGATGCATAGAACAAAGAGGGACTTTGAACCTCTCCATTTGCCCAAGTTATATTGTTAGCTTGGGCTTGTACATGATCTCCATAATCCATGGAAGAAACAGTAGAATTAACAGACATTCCTCTGGAACTATTGAGACTTAGAGAAGTTGAATGTCCTCTGAGGAAATCAGTTTTGATATACATTGAGGATTTTGAAATAGTATGATGCAAGTAAGAGAGAAAGAAGTGATGATGCCTATTTAGGTAGCTATATGGCAATAATAAATGATGTTGTAGTGCGATATTCTCCAATATCCAACATTCAGATCCAAATATGTAAACAATGCACTAACACATGCTCCTGGATAGTGAAAATAGTGTTGATTGTATAATTAAAAAAATTAGAAACCAATCACTATTCAATTGTCCTTTGACTAATATTGAAAAATGAGAAATAAATGTCAGTATGACTCAAAGAAAGAATTTATTTCTACAACATGTATCACTGAGAAGTCCTTATCTATTTAGATCAGGTTATGAGTAATGCTTCTCGTCCCAGAGATCCATGACTGACAAATCACCATATACATAAATATTGTCATTTTCATCTCGTATATTGTCTATATTGCTTCTTCTCTTATCAAAGTACCTTGAATCAGCATATATTGCCTATTTTAGAAAAGTCTGGATTCCTGACATGAAAATAATGGCCGCCATGTATAGCCATTCTTTCTTGTCATTTCTTCTGAATGAAGCTTGGGCTTAAAACATGATCAATAAAGTGTTGGTCATCTTCCCGCTATTTATGTTAAGTCATGCTCACCATAAACCAGAATGGAATATACATGGAACATGTCTTTCTATCGATATGGCTCACAGTGGAGGAGCCACCACCATACTTTTCATGATTATTTCCATCCAAATGTGGTTGATAAGTACCATTCATGTTATAATCTAAAGCTCAAAGTATTAAGCAATAGAACAACTTTTGTATTGAGTAACACAAGAGAACTCAATAAAGTTCCTAATACAAAGTAGTCTACCTTATATACTATTACCCATGGTCTGTGCTAGCTACTGTGCACCCTACCCCAAATGACCATGAGTATAACATAAGGCCAGCATGTGTTGTCTATGCTGTATGATGTCACTTTGTTCCAGAACCTTCTACTTCATTCTCCCAAGTCCCGTGATCAGTCTTGTGACTATGCCATCAATTTGTGACTGAGGTGACAGCGTGACTGATAAACCCTAACCCAAGTTGTTCTAAAAATAGAAAATAAAAAGGAAAAGTAAAAGAAAAGTAAAATAAAATGAGAAGAGAAAATAAAATAAAGTCCACTGTCAATGATCTTGACATTACCCCTCTCTTAAGATTTCTCCTCCAGAGAAATGTCCTGTTCTCCAGTCTCTCCCTCTTATCTTTTCGTTCTCTTCCTCCATTTTTTCTTCTATCCTCTTCAAATGCTCACTTTCATTAATTTGCCTGTCTTCCTTCTACCTTTTCCAATTCTTTTCCAATTTATTTAAATATTCCTCCTCAAACCTTCGATCATCCTACCCATATAGTACCTTTGCTGTAAACTTTCCTGGCAGTTCCATTCTTCTGTATTCTTCATCCTCCTCCACTTGTCGTCTTACTACTACTTCCCCCTGTTCAAACTCCTTGATCAATTCTTCTGCATTTTTTAAGTTTTCTTTCCTTTCCCAGGTGTCTCCTTCTGCCGTAAATCCCTTCCACTGTATTAAGTACTTCTCTACTCCCCTCATCTTTTTCTTGTTTAATATTTTTTCGACTTCCCATTCTTCCACTCCCTCTACCTCTACTGGTTTCCCTTCTTCTTTCTTCTGTCCCTTCACCTGCTCCTTATATCTTACTATCCGGCTTACATTTATTACCGGATGGATTCTCATCGAACTTGGCAACCGCAACTTTACTGCATTCGACGATACTACCTCCTCTATTGCATAAGGCCCCACATATCTTTCCGTCAGCTTCTTCATGGGTCTCTCCTTGAACACTAGATCCTTAGTGCTCAACAGTACTTGATCTCCCTTCTTCCATACTTCGGTTTCCTTCCTTCCCCTATCCGCATACCTCTTCATCTCCTCCTGTGTTTTCCTCAATGCTGCCTCTGCTTCTTCCTGCACTTTCCTCATTTTTTCAACAAACGCTGTTGCACTTTCTACCTTTCCTTTTCTTCTAATGTCCCCCCATCCTCAACTCTTTTCCATAGTTTGCCATGAATGGCAAAACTTTGGTTGCCATGTGAACCTTATTGTCCACCGCAAACTCTGCTGCTGCCAACCATTCCGGCCAATCCTTCTGTCTATGCTCAATAAAGAACCTGAGATATTGTTCCAATTCTTGATTCATCCGCTCCATCTGTCTATCTGTTTGAGGATGGAATGCTGTCGAGAACTTTGTTTTTATCCCCAGCATCCTATTCAACTCCCTCGTTAATTCTGCCACAAATTGAGGCCCTCTATCCAATACTACACTCTCCGGCAACCCATGTAGCCTCCATACATTGTCCCAGAACAACCTTGCTAACCCTTCAGCTGACGTTCCTTCCATTGTTGCCACAAAATGGGTCATTTTTGACAACCTATCACATACCACCAATATCGTGTCCTTCCCTGCTACTACCGGCAACTTCGTAATAAAATCCACAGTTAAGTGTGTCCACAACTTTTGTGGTACTTCACTCAACTTTAACTTCCCTGCCGGTTCCTCTGTCCTGTTCTTCATCCTCTGATATGAATCACATCCCTCCACATATTTTCCCACATCTCTTGTCACTCCAGGCCACCAATAATTTCTCGTTACCAACTCTACCATCTTCCATCTTCCTCCATGTCCAGCTGCTGGTACATCATGATGTAACCAGATTACCTCTGCTCTCAACTCTTCATCCTTCAGTACATACACCTTCCCCTCCTTCAACACTAAATCTTCTTCAATCTTCCACTCGTTTCCTCTTAACTCTTTAACTCCTGCCTTCTTTATCTCTTCTACCACTCTAACTACATTCTCATCCTTACTTCTTGCCTTTTTTATTTTTTCTAGTAAATCTACCTCTGGTCCTTCTACTACTACTTCATACATATTACGAATCCAGTTGTCCTTAATAAATACTTGATTATCATTATCCTTATCTACATCTACTTTCCAGTCCGCTCTTCTACTGAGTCCATCTGCCTTTCCCATCTTTGTTCCTGCCACATGTTTTAGGATAAAATCAAACCAAGACAGATATAAGGCCCATCTGGCCTGTTTCCTGTTCAACTTCTGCGCTTTCATAAAGTACTCCAAATTCTTGTGATCTGTCCAGATCTCGAACTTGTACTGCGCTTCTTCCAACAAGTGTCTCTATGCTTCTAACCCTCTTATGATTGCCAGCATTTCCTTATCATGAATTTTGTAGTTTCTTTCTGTTTCATTCAATGATTTGGACAAAAATGCCACTGGCCTCCATAATCCATCCTCACACTCCATCAACAATACTCCTCCTGTCGCATAGTCCAATGCATCTACCTCCATCCTCATTTTTTTGTCTATATCAGGAGCTGCCAACACTGGCTCCTTGGTGAACCTCTCTTTCAACTCCTTGAACGCCTTTTCCTCTTTCTCTGTCCACTCCCACTTTTTATCTTTTTTCACTAAATCGTGTAATGGCCTTGCCACCGTTGTAAATCCTTCTATAAACCGGCGATAGTAATTGGCCAGTCCCAAGAACTTCTGAACGTCTTTGACACATTTCAGTGTTGGCCACTCCAAGACTCCTTTTACCTTCTTCTTCTCCATCTTAATCCCCTCCAGTCCTATTACCACACCTAAAAAATCCACCTCCCTTACCTTCCACTTGCACTTCTCCAGTTTCACATACAGGTCATTCTCCTCCAGCCTCTTAATTACCTCTGCTACCAACTCATCATGTCCTTCTTCTGTCTCCGTCCCTACTATCACATCATCAATAAAGACCACTACTTTTCCTGTGTTAATTAAATCTCTCAACAACTCATTCATCATAGCTTGAAAAGTTGCTGGGGAATTCGTCAACCCAAAAAACATCATGGTTGGTTCAAACAACCCTTCCGGTGTCATGAACGCTGCCTTCCACTCGTCACCCTCCTTAATCCTCACATTATTGTACCCCCACCTTAAATCCATCTTTGTGAACAACTTCTTTGTCCCAATGTTCTCCAAGACATCCGATATCAATGGTAGTGGATAATTATTTTTGATTGTCCATTCATTGAGATACTGGTAATCCTGTACTGTCCTTTTCTTTCCATCCTTCTTCCCTACAAAAAACACTGGCGCTGTTTGCAGTGACTTGGACGGCCGGATATATCCCTTCCTCCATTGTTCCTTCACAAATTCTCTTACCTCCTCCCTTTCTTCTCTTGACAAAGGGTATACCTTCCCTTTGCGTGGCACAAATCCTTCTTTTATGTCTATTGCATGATCCCACAATTTTCTCATGGGCATTCTCTCCGACTGCTTCTTCCCAAACACCTTTATCCACCTATGAAACTTCTCTGGTGTTGTGACGACCACTTATCCAATGATAAATGATAGCACAATCAATAAATCTCAAGTTAGGATATTGTGTGGGAAATTCACAAGAGAACTCAACAAGGAGTCTTTTCTTAATTAGAGTCCTATTTATACAAATGTCTCCTGGTCCGTGCTACTACTATCTAACCCTGCCCTATAGTCCATGCTCCATCCTCATGTCCGCCTTACTTCTTACTCAAGGCCACCATGTGTACTCCATGTACCCTGACATCATCTTCCAGACCATTCTACCATGTTCTAGGCTTGTGATGTCACATCCTGTGACCTGTCATGTGACTTCCTTGTCACGTGCCTGCTTCATCGTCTTTCTAGGAAAATAAAAGAAAAAGAAAAGTAAAATCAGAAAAAATAAAAGAAAATAAAATAAAAATTATTAGTGTCTAAATATCCATAACATCTGGCACTAACTTCCTTGCTTCTGCCTCTGATTTTGCTGCTTCCTCTTCCTTATCCCATATCTCCTACTCCTCTGCTACTTTCCTTACTTCTATTGTTTTTCCCTTCTTCTGTTTTTTCTTCTTTTCCTTCTCTCTTTTCTCTTTCTTTTTCTCCTTTTCCTCCCTTGCCTCTTCTTCCTCTTGTTTTTCCCATCCCGACTTTCCTTGTACTGGCCTCCACTGCTTCCCACACTCTTCTGAGCATCTTGTCATCTTGACCTTCCCTGTTCTCCAATCGATCTCAGGATTGTGGCATGCTAGCCATGACATTCCCAAAATCACCTTCCACTTCTGTCCTCTGATCACATCTATCTCAGTTCTCTCCCTATGCCCCTGATAATATATGTTCACTTCCACAGTATTTTCTATCAGTCCCTCCTTATTAAAGGATCCATCTACATTTCTTACTTGCATCAGTCTCTCCAACTTCTTTAATTTAAAGCCCTGCTTCTTAGCAAACTCAGAGCTCATTACTATCCCCGTCGCTCCACTATCCAATAACGCTTCCACTGTAATTCCTTCCTACGTGTCGATTCTCTCCAACCCGATTTTTACTGTTACTTCCCTCAAACTTCCTTCCTCTATCTTCCTTACTTCTTTCTCCTCTTTTTTGAGTGTATCAGCATTTATTAATGTAGCTAATACTCTGTATTTATTTGGAGAATCTAGTTGAGGAGTTTTAGGTTCTCTTCCTCTTTTAAATTATTGTTCAA
>JAJOHK020002123.1:0-10327 GCA_022457215.2 Leucocoprinus gongylophorus
AGGAACTCAACACTAAAGCCTATGCAATGACAATAAAAGAGAATGAAGCATTAAATCAATAGTTGGACAAACAGCTCAAAGCAGAATTAATTGTGGAATCAAGCTTAAGATACATGGTATTATGTTTCTATATTCCAAAGAAGAACAGATGATTATGACTAGTACAGGATTACTGGAAATTGAACCAGCATACAATCAAGGACAAGATACCATTGTCTTTAATTGGAGAAGTTATTGATAAGTTAAAAGAGACAAAATACTTCAACAAATTGGATCTCATCTGGGAATACAATAATGTACAAATCAAGAAAGAAGATGAATGGAAAGTGGTCTTTTTAACTAATAAAGGCTTATTTGAACCTAAAGTAATGTATTTTGGACTTTGCAACTCACCAGAAACATTCCAAAGGATGATGAATAACATATTCTAGAAACTATTATATGAAGAAGTATTAACAAACTATATTGATGACTTTGTAATTTCTACCAAGACCAAGAAAGAGTTAGAAAAAAGAATAATTCAATTGTTGAAGATAACAGAGAAATATAACTTATGTTTCAAATGATCAAAATATAATTTTAATGTTGAAGAAATTTCAATTCTAGAAGTAGCTATTGGACAAGAAGAAGTACAAATGGAAAATGACAAAGTAAAGATAGTAAAGGAATGGAATATCCTGACCAAAACAAAAGAAGTTGAAAGCTTTTTGGAGTTTGCAAACTTTTACTAAAGGTTTATAAAAAACTTCAGTCATACAGCAAAATCTCTTAACGAGCTCAAAAGAAAGAAAGAATGGAGATAAGAAAAAAAGGAAAATTCCAAGTGGAAACAGATGTAACATACTATAGAAGAAGTTCTATTTTAGGAACAAAAAGGAAAATGGAAGCCTATTGTATTTTTGTCAAGAATAATGCAACCAGCAGAAAGAAACTATGAGATTTATGACAAGAAACTACTTACCATAGTAGAAGCTCTTACAAAATGAAGATCTATTGGACACTACAAAGAAGTTTGAAGTTTGGACTGATTATGAAAATCTCAAATATTTCTAGAAATCACACAAGCTCAATAGAAGACAAGCAAGATAGTATTTGAAGTTACAAGATTACAACTTCACATTATGCTATATACCAGAAAAAATGAACACTAAAGCTAATGTATTATCAAGAAAGGATCAAGTGAATATAAAAGAAGACAACAAGGATATCTTAATGCTTAAAGAGGAAATATAAACAAAAAGACAAATCATGGCAGAAGTGACACTTATAAGGAAGAATCAAGAGGTAGAAAAAACCACATTACTAGAGAAAATACAGAGAAATAATATTAAGAAATAAGAAGTAGTAAAGGAATTGGAAAATAACAATGGACAAGTATGAGAAGAAGATAGAATTGTCTATATGGAAGGAAGAATATACGTTCTAAACAACCAGAAGATATAAGAGCAAATTTCACAGGAGAACCACAATTTAGTAGATGTAGAATATCTAGGATAATAAAAGATGCTTGAGTTAATCAAGAGAAAATAATTAAAAAGAATATCAAGAAATATATTTCAGAGTATATGAAATACCAACAAAACAAGATACAGTACATGAAAAAAGCTAGAGAACTTCATTCACTAGAAACACCAGAAGAACTATGGCAAGAGATCAGCATTGATATAATTAGACTACTTTCAAAATCAAATGGAAAAGATGCAATTATGGTTATAGTAGACCGATTTACAAAGATAATCAGACTTAAGACAATAACTACAGTAGTATCATCTGAAGAAATTGTAAAGATCTATTGAGACAAAATCTGGAAAGTACATAGAGTACCATAGAAAATCCTTAGCAACAAAGGACCACAGTTTGCTTCATGATTTATGAAGAACTTAACCAAGGTATTAAGAACTAAGAGAATGTTATCAATGGCATACTGTTATAAGATGAGTGTGTGGACAGACTTTAGGGTTAGGGTTAGTGGACAAAAATAGGACAGTAGTAATTATTAGTCTACAATGGAGGAAGAGCACATAACCTGGAAGTTATGTGACAGAGTCTAGAATGGTCTGGAAGAACTAATGGTCTAGAAGGATTGAGAGGAGTCTAGATCAGAGTTAGGGTTAGGAGTGATGTCAAGGAACATGAGTTCCTTATGGTGTACACATGATGCATACATGGTGATGGAGATTAAAGAGTATGATGTTAGGGCACATAGACATGGCATGGTGGATGAGTAATAGGACATGAAATAGACATATTGTTGTAGCACGGACCACATTGTATTTATATAAATAGAGGAGCAATGCAGTGAGGGCTCCTTGTCAAGTTCTCTTGTAATCACCACTGCAAGATAGTATCATATGTAGGTCCACCTGTCTGGAAATAATGTTCCTGTGGTGAAACCACCTTCAAATCATACAAGCTCACCTTCCATGACAGCTACCTTTCTTGCAACACATCTCATGGCGGTGCTGCAACCCTCTGGATATTCTGTCTTCCACAGCAGAGATACTCCTATTCAACTCAGTCTTCCATGACAGAGTTGCTCCTGTTAGTGTCTCAACACTGAAACCTCTGCTCAGGACAATAGAGGTTTTATCACTGAAACCCTAAGCATCTCCTATACTATCAGTTTGTATATAAGACTAGTAGTTACATTGTAATTTGCTAGTCTGATAATCGACAGAGATAAACTCTCATTGAACTCGATCTCCAGTATTCAACGGCAACACACCAGTCAGTACTCACTCCCACTCGGACTTTCTCTTCTTCATCTGAAGTTGCGACTATGCGGCAGACAGACGGTGCAGCATATAAGCTGAAGCCAAGGTCGTTTCCCAAGTCTGCTCATTTCCGAGTCCATTCTGCAGACTTCCACCCCGGTGTGAACCGTGCCTGACAGTATTATCAGACTTCCAAGTCTGCTGTCACTTCTGAGCAGTTCCATCTGCTAAACCCTCTATTGCAGTTCCGTCTACAATCCATTCCACTTCACACTTCAAAGTCCAAATGGCTTTCTCTCGCCGTAATTCTTCAACCCCAGTCCTACCGCTTGGGACACCCTTCAACATGATCTCGCATTTCAGTGACCAGATGGCTTATCCACCAAATGCACCACAACACTCAAGATGAATCCATCAACAAGGCCATTCATCTCCGAGGTCTCCTTCTAGTACAATCCAATCTGGCCGGACAGTTTTGCCTGTTCCTGGTCCAAGTATTGTCCCTGCAGACAATGATCCTAATTGGGAGGATGCTCCCACTACTAATCCTATTACTAACTTAGCAGCTAATAGACCTACTTCCTCTACTCACTTACGGTCCAAACCCCATCGGAGTGATAATACTAATGAACAACTGGCCAAGGTACTCGGCCAACTTGCTAACACCCTTAACACTAATCAGACTCCTGGACCTAATACTAATTCAAGGGGAACTAAAGTCCACATCCCTGACACTTTCAGCGGCACTGAGCCCAATAAGCTCAATAATTTCCTGTTTCAATGCAGGCTATACTTCTGCACTAATCCAGCGCAATTCGACACAGACATTGCGAAAATCAACTTCACAATGACCTACCTTACTGGAGTAGTCCAGGACTGGTTTGAGGTGGGCCTCAACCAAAAAGACCAGGGCATCCTCCAAGACTGGCTCTCTGACTGGAATCTATTTGTGAATGAATTACGCCAACATTTTGGCCTCTCGGACCCTGTTGGTGAAGTGGCCAACATGCTGGATAATCTCTGCATGAAGCCTGGCGACAAGATTTCCACTTACAATGTGGACTTCATACACTATGCCTCCCAATTAGGTTGGGGGAATAGTGTTCTGTGCCATTGCTATTACCAGGGGCTCCCCAATCGGATCCAGGATCCTATCTCCACCCGGGAACAAGGAAAACCTACCTCGTTCCAGGATATGTATGCTTTAGCGATGACTATTGGTCACCACTACTAGAAACAAGACCGCGAACGTCACTGTGCAAGGCAGGCGGAGAAAGAGGCCTTCGAGTCTCACTCCCAGAAGCAAGAAAAAGCTTCCACCTCTGGTTCTGTCACGGCCTCCCAGAGCAAGGCAAATCCGTCTCTGGCGGCCTTGTCCGCTAAGAACCCTTCCTCCAAGCCATCTCCATCCCCCGTTCCCAAGAAGCAACCTAACACTCTGCGGGTGGACCTTTCTTCCAAGCTGGCCAGCAATGGTAAGTTGACCAGTGACGAGCACAAGAAGCATCTCGAAAACAATTTGTGTCTCTATTGTGGTGCAGGAGACCATAAGTTGGACTCTTGTCCCAAGAAGCAGACTACGGTCTCTCTCAAGGGCTGCGGTGCTTCAGCAACTGCTGATACTCTGGCAGCTGCCTTTGAGAAACCCTCGGAAAAATAGAGAGCAACCTCCAGGACTCCACACAGACTGAGGGTTGCGTTGAACTCCTCTGTGCAGCAACGAGTCTGATTTGACTCAACGCATCCGCTCTTTCCGACCCTCATTCACTTTTTGTTTTCCTTACTTTTCCCTTGATCCTTGGTTAGGATTACCTTAATAAAATCCCGTTCCAAGCTCTCATCGACTCTGGGTCTACTCATTGTTTTGTAGACTCTAAATTTGTAAATACTCACCATCTGAAGACATCTGCAACTCCTCCAGTTGCTCTCCACTTGTTTGATGGTTCATCTAACAGCACCATCTCTGAAATTGCCAATCTGCTCATAATTTTTTCCACTGGTGATTGTATGAATCTAGACTTCTATGTCACTCTGCTTGATTCCTCCTGCTCTTTGGTCCTTGGATATAACTGGCTCATCCGACACAATCCACTGATTAACTGGGTAAATGGGTCGATAAACTTCCGTCCATCTTTGCAGGAAAATCTCACTCCCTCTTACGTCGTGGCTAACACACCATTGGCATCTCCGTCCTTTTTGGACAACCCTCTGCAATCACCAGACACTATGGTTTCTATACCTGCATCTGAGACCTCTATGTCTAACTCTGAGCGACCTAACATTGCTATCATTGGTGCTGCAGCATTCTTGCATGCATCAAAACTTCCGGGCTCCCACAATTTCGAACTCTGTCTTTGTTCTTCAGACATTCAGGCTAACTTTGCAAAACTTACAGAAACTCCTGATCTGTCCAACGTTCCTTCTGAGTATCACAAATTTGCCAATGTCTTCAGCAAGACTAAAGCTGAAGCTCTCCCTCCTCATCATCCTTATGACCTCAAAATCAATCTGGAAGAGGGTGCTCAATCTCCGGTTGGCCCTATATACTCTCTGTCAGCATCTGAACAAGAGACTCTGAAGGAATTCATTGAGGAAAATCTCAACACAGGTTTTATCTGACCAACTTTATCTCTGCATGGTGTACCGGTCTTATTCGTTAAGAAGAAAGACAGTTCACTACACCTCTGTATCAACTTCTGCAGTCTTAACTGCATCTCCAAGAAGGATCGCTATCTACTCCCACTCATCTCTGATCTACTAGACTCATCTCGCAAAGCTCAGGTCTACTCAAAGATAGATCTTTGCCATGCTTACCATTTGGTTCGCATCGCCGATGGTGATGAATGGAAGACTGCTTTTAAGATACGTTATGGATCATTTAAATGGTCTATAATGCCCTTCGGTCTTACCAATGCTCCCACGGCCTTTCAGCAATTCATGAATGACATTTTCTCTGACCTTTTGGATGTCTGTGTCATGATCTATCTAGATGATATACTCATCTACTCGAATAACATGTCCAAACATCACTGATATGTAAAAGAAGTACTCAGGCATCTTTACAAGGCTAGTCTTTATGCCAAAGCAGAGAAATGCAAATTCCACTCAGAGTTGGTAGAGTATCTAGGATACATCTTTTCTCCTTCTAGCCTTACTATGTCCGACAACAAAGTAAAGATTATTCAAGACTGGCTGGAACCCAAGAAAGTCAAGAATATTCAATCCTTCTTAGGTTTCGCGAACTTTTACCACCAGTTCATCTTCAACTACTCAGACATTGTCATTCTATTGACATGCCTCATCCGGAAGGACATTCCTTGGAAGTTCGACTTCTCCTGTCAAGATGCTTTCAACTCTCTCAAGAACCTCCACTCCTATTCTTACTCATTGGATTTCTGATACTCAACTCATTGTGGAAACTGATGCCTTGGACTATGCTCTCGCTGCAATCCTCTCCATTGTTAATGAAGATAATGAAGTTCATCCAGTTGCCTTTCACTCTCGCACTTTCACTGCGGCAGAGTTAAACTATGACACACATGACAAGGAATTGCTTGCCATCTTTGAAGCTTTCAAGATTTGGTGGCACTATTTGGAAGGTCTTGCCTACCCCATTGACATTGTTACAGATCATAAGAACCTTGAGTATTTTTCTACTACCAAGGTATTAACCCAGAGGCAAGCATGGTGGTCTGAGTATCTCTTCCAGTTCAACCTTGTCATCAGGTTCCGCCCTGGTCAGCTCGGTACAAAACTGGATGCTCTCACTAGATGATGGGACATCTATCCTAAAGGGGGGAATACTGGCTATGCCACAGTCAACCCTCACAACTTCAAGCCTATCTTCACTCAAGAACAACTTGCAACCTCCATACAAGCTACTGTTCTTCTTTTCTCTTCTCTCCACACAGCTACAGTCATGGATCTGGACACCCTACATCAAGACATCCTATCGGCTCTCCCTAGTGACCCAATCACTACAAAACACATCTCCGCAGATGGCCGGTGGTCCACGGACCCAAATGGTCTACTCCTCCTCGACAACAGAATTTATGTACCATCTGCTGGTAACCTCCGCACATGTGTTCTCCAGTATAATCATGATCACATCCTTGCTGGACATTTTGGTCAAAACAAAACACTGAAATTAGTCCACCGTGGATACTCCTGGCCTAGCCTCTGTGCTGACGTACAACAATTCTGCAAGTCCTGTGTCACTTGTATGTGATCCAAGCCACAACGTCACAAGCCCTATGGATCCCTCAAACAATTCCCCATCCCTGAATGACCATGGAATTCCATTTCTATGGACTTCATCGAGAAACTTCCGTTATCCTCTGGGTTTGACACTATCTTGGTCATAGTTGACCAGCTCACCAAGCAGGCGATCTTTATCCCTGCCCATGACACCATTACATCCGCAGACTTAGCATGTCTATTCGTCCTTCATGTGTTTTCCAAACACAGCATTCCTTCCCATGTCACCTCCAACAAAGACTCAGAGTTTGTATCAAACTTCTTTCGATCTTTAGGCGCTGCTCTTGACATGCGGCTTCACTTCACTTCAGATTACCACCCCAAAGGTAATGGACAAACCAAATACATGAATCAGACTCTCGAGCAATACCTCTGTGTATATTGTAACTACCAGCAAGACAACTAGTCTGAACTCCTACCTCTTGTGGAGTTTGCTTACAATAATGCTCCAAGTGCTACTACCAGTGTTTCTCCATTCTTCACTAATAAGGAATATCATCCAAACATCACTGTTCACCCTGAACACGATATTGCTTCCTCCAGAGCCTGGGACTTTGCTATAAATCTCAATGAATTACAGAGTACCCTTAAAGCTGAAATCTCCATGGCCCAACAGTGTTATCAGAAATCCGCTGATGTGCGACGTTCTCCCACTCCTGATTTTAAAGTAGGTGACAAAGTCTTTGTCAAGGCTCAGTTCTTCTGAACCACCCGACCTTCAAAGAAACTCTCCAAAAAATATCTCGGACCCTACGAAATCATCTCTCAGCCTGGCACTCTATCGTTCACTCTCCGTCTTCCAGAGTCCATGTGCTCTGTCCATCCAGTCTTCCATGTGTCCATGCTCGAACCCACCACATCCAACACTTTCTCCAAGAGAATATAGCCAGCCCCCACTCCAGTCATAATTGACAGAGAACCTGAATATGAAATTTCTCGAATAGTGGATTCTAAAATTGATTGCCGATGGGCATATAAACTCCTGTACAAGGTGATCTGGTTAGGGTATGAAGACACTGGAGATGAATCCAAATGGATCCCTGCATCTGAACTCACTTATACCATGGACTTGGTATCAGATTTCCACATTGCATATCCTACCAAGCCCAGTCCTCTCCTATTGTCCTGAACATGCTGTTGCATTTGTTCTCTGTCTCTGTGCAATTCTAACAGGAATTTTCCTTCATTTAATTTCTTTAGTATATTCTGTCCACTTATTTTCATTAACCCTCAGCTTCCATGCACTTTTCAGGGTTTCTTCTCAAACTTCTTTTCATTTCAATTCTTGCTTTTCTTACTCACACATTTATTTCACAGAAAATAAAATATTAATAAAAAAGTCTATTAAAAAGAAAAAACAAAACCAGTATACTAACAGGAGGCGGACGACGGAGTCCCCCCCTCCTGACTTTCTCCAGGGTCATCCTCAGACCCCTCCTCTTCATCTCTGTTCTCCTTCTTCCTGCTCTCTCCCTCCAAGCCCTATCTCTGCTCCATCACGGCCCCAATTCTCTCCAATTGGGCCATGTTCCTCTCCTGGCCCTTCACCAAGTCCCAGAGGGACTTTCTAACTCCTTAGTACTTCTCTACAAGTTCCCGGAGTGCCTTTTCAATAGCACTTAGAACTATGCAATAAGTGGGAATCATGGCCGGGGTGATGGTGGGAGTATAGGGTACACACTACTGCTTGAGAGCAATGCACCCGGCACATGTGAGAGACCAACTAAGGAAATTATTAAAAATTAATAATAAGTATAATGATTAAGGTACTCACCTTGAGGGGTGCATCAGGCAATCCTGCCCGGTACACACACATCTCTCACAGGGGTTAGAACCCCCCATCTTAACTGTGGCATTTCTGCAGTACTTTCCCCTAGCCTTTTTGGAAGGCTGTTGCCCCTCCTTGTCTCTGGCAGTGACCTCCTTGTGCTTGGACCTCACGACCTGGGATTCTTCAGCCCTCTCCAATAGGGCGGCCTCTTCCTCTAGCACCTCGTCCCGGAGTTGCTGGAGGTACTCCATCATCCTCCTTTTCCTCTCCTCCTCCTCCGCAACCCTTTGCCTCTCAGCCTCTTCCTTGGTCTTGGCCTCCACTTCTCTCCTGGCTTTCTGAGCAGCACACTCTGCACGATGGGCTTTCGCTGCCTCTTGCAGTCGAAGGAGGGACCTCTGCTCCTCCTCATGCCATCATTGCATCTTCCGGTGCTGCTCCTCAAGCATTTCAGCGTCATTCTGGGAAAGGTCAGAGTGGGTGGAGGAAAACATAATAATACAGAAATAAGAGCGAAAAACTCTCTTTTCCATTTATGTCTTGTTGACCTAGGTACCATCATGGGATTCTCAGATAAACCTAATAGGACTTCAAATCAACTCAATAGGACTTCAAAGGCTCAGTCCTAAGGGGGGAATACTATCATATGCAGGTCCACCTGTCTGGAAATAATGTTCCTGTGGTGAAACCACCTTCAAATCATACAAGCCCACCTTCTATGGCAGCTACCTTTCTCGCAACACATCTCATAGCAGTGCTGCGACCCTCTGGATATTCTGTCTTCCACAGCGGAGATACTCCTATTCAACTCAGTCTTCCATGATGGAGTTGCTCCTGTTAGTGTCTCAACACTGAAACCTCTGCTCGGGGCAATAGGGGTTTTATCACTGAAACCCTGAGCATCTCCTATACTATCAGTTTGTATATAAGACTAGTAGTTACATTGTAATTTGCTAGTCTGATAATCGACAGAGATAAACTCTCATTGAACTCGATCTCCAGTGTTCAATGGTGACACACCAATCAGTACTCACTTCCATCTTGGACTTCTTCCCATCATCTGAAGTTATAACCACATGGCAGACAGACGGCGCAGTACATAAGCTGAAGCCAAGGTCGTTCCCCAAGTCTGCTCATTTCCGAGTCCATTCTGTGGACTTCTACCCCAGTGTGAACTGCACCTGACAGATAGTCAGTTTAGAGCTTTGCTGAAGTAAGCAAACTACAAGTGCCGTTCCGGTGAGTGGTTGCTATAACACATACCATTTGCAGACAGATGGCCAAATGGAATGGATTAATCAAGAAGTCAAAGTGTTCTTGAGATATTATGTGAACTATTAACAAGACAATTGAACAGAATGGCTGGCAGAAGTGGAATTCCAATATAATGACAAGAGACATACAGCAACAAAAAAGACCTCATTCAAACTTAATTTTGGAAGACATTCATGGAAAGGGAACTTAACTGTGAAAATGGAATTACCAAAACTGGAAGACTTTCTTGATGGATTACAAACAAGCTGGGCAAAAGCAAAAAAATCAATGAAAATAGCAAAAAAGCTATAAAAAGGCAATTTAACAAAAA
>JAJOHK020002124.1:0-10327 GCA_022457215.2 Leucocoprinus gongylophorus
GCTCCTCCTCAAAAAAAACCTGCACCTTCCAATCCTGTACCTCAACCTGTGCCCCCTTCTGTGCCTCCCCCTGCACCTCAACGCTCCCAACCTCCGCCCCCACCTCGTACGGTACCTAAAACTGCGCCCCCACCTCGTACGGCGTCAGGACATCCTGCCAGACCTCCTGGACCCCCAGCACCTCCTCCCCGTCCATCCCAGCAGAACGGAGTACCTCCTCCACACCCTACTAGGCCTCCGACTAGGCATACTGTGTCCTCGCGTCCTGCACCACCCCGGCTAGCTCCAGAGACCGATACGTCCCTACCTCCTCCAGCATCATCATCAACACCCTTCGCCCCTTCAGGAGAGATCGCTTCCCCGCCCCCCCCTCCACCGCCACCGCCGCCGCCGCCACCTGCTCCGATAAGTGGGCCTCCAACATCCTCTCTCCCTTCCCCAGTCTCAGGTGGTGATGCACCATCCACGGTCGAATCAGCTGCCCAGCCTGCGCGTGCCAATTTATTAGCTTCAATTCGCTCTAGTGGAGGCGTCAGTTCCCTCCGAAAAACTGAGAACAGCGGTTCTCCACGCGGGTCTTCTTCCGTTACGGCTGATGTCGCTATTGTGGGCGGCGCAGCTGCAGTCGCTGGTGGTGCTGCGGAAGCAGCTCAGAGTGGCGGTAGCGATTTGACATCAGCTTTGGCTGCTGCGCTCATGGAGAGAAATAAACGACTCGGAGATACTGATAGTGACGAAGATGAAGATGATGACGATGATGATGACTGGGATTAGGCCGATTTGTATTACTCACATCCGTGATGCGGTTTTCTGCTATTTAATCAACGTCATACTGTCATTATGTAATTCGTCTCTTTTTCATCGATGATTTAGGTTTTAATGATAATGTTAATCATACATGGTCTCATCTCTTTGCTTATTAAATCTTGATGAAGTATCCATCTGTGGTTGCTCTGAATCACAGGCACTTATGAGCTTAGGTAATAATCGTTGTTTTTTTTTTGTTTTTTGAAATCAACAATTTATAACGCGGGGCGCGATGGCAGGCCGCGGTAACTACTAAGTAGTTACAATACATTGATGGGTGAACTACATGAAAAAGGAAAAAGAAAAAGAAAAAGAAAAAAGAAAAAAAGAAAAACAAACCAATCTATGCTAACAGGATTGCTACATTACTGTACTCTACTTTCTAAAGAGTTCCTGTTGTTTTCTACTGTGCCAATCTCTATTGAAACGGTTGTGCCAATACAGACAACTATAGCTGTCTGCTTGATGATCCCCTTTGCAATTCATGCATTTGAAGATGTGAGGGCAGGGCTCACCTTCCTTGGTGGCCATTCGATTTGCTTTCTTGTTGTCCATGCAATACCACACTTTCTCTCTGTGATGTTTGGTGATGTGAGCTCCATAGCATTTAGCACATCTGGAGATATGAGAATGACAGCTGAGTGTTGAATGGCCCCATTTCCAGCAGTTCTTGCACTGTGGAATGCCTGGGTTCATATTAGTATCTTGAACAGTAGCGACAAATTGACCTATATTGAAGTGACAGTTAATGATGTTCTTAGCCAAAGAACCATTCTGGGAATCCCAGATGTCCACCCAAACCACTGCCATATCAGATTTAGGGGACACTTTAATGACACAAGGTTTTGAAGCCAGCACGACATCTTTGAATAAGTATGTTTCTTTGAGAACACCTTCGATAAAATCAGGAGTAAGCACTCCTCACTTGGAATTGTAGGGAAGTCCAATGATTTTCATAAACAATTTGGACTTTGGAAGATGTGGACCCTTGATTGAGTCCAGATTGATATTATCAATTTTCTTCAAGAAATCTTCAATTCTTGAAAGCTCAGATGGGCTTGTTGGACAATTTGTTGTGATGATGATTCCATTGTTTGATATACAAATGAAATCTGCAATAATGTCTGCTTTGGAATTTTTCAGACATTCATTGAGATTAGTAATGTGAATATGAGCTGATTTCACAATCAACTCAGCATTCAATTTAGCCATTGGAATAATGACTTCCTTCCTAGATGGCCCTCTAGTCATCATGTTGAGCTTTGGTTTCTTCTTACTCTCACTGTTGTTCTTCACTTTCAATATCTTTCCAACTTCATCAGCTGACAAAGATGGAAATGTTTCTTTAACTCATAAAACATCTTCAATGTTAGACGAGATATTCATTTTAGAAGCCTGCACATATGACTTCTTCATATTAGAAGGTTTAGAAACCTTGAGAGGAGCCACTGGTGTAGGAAGAGATGGAATCACTGCAGAAGTTGCAGTAGGAGGAGGAGGAGAAACTACCACATTCAAGGGCAGAAAGATAGAAGGCAAAGAAGAAGAAGACTTCTTCGCTACTTTTTCATTTAATAATCTGAGTCTCAGGTACCCAGGTAAGATTTTTTCACCTACGAGTTTACAAATACCCTTGTCTTTAATAAGAAGAAGATCCTACTTTATGGAGTATACTGATGTGATAAGACCTCAAAAAGCCTTGACAACAGCGACAAACTCTCCAGCTAGTGCTTTCTTATCAGCTGGATTATGTCTGAGGTAGTTGGTCAGTCTTGTGATTGACAGAGCAATATTTGCAGCATCTGTATCAGAAGTTTCATCTGTTCTGAATATAGATAAAGCATGATGCACTCCATTCCAGAAGCTAGCAATCGATGGTTGATTATTACCATAGTTTAAGACAGAAGCACCAGAATTGCTAGATTCTGTCCTGTTCTTTCTGTTTGAACCCAAGGGAACACAAAGGAATGATATGTGTTCATCAGCTAGGGGAACACATGGTTGGGGTAAGGTAGGTGCTTCAGGAACATTCATGCTCCAATCTATTGATGATTCATTCCTAGTTCTCTGTTGACCAGGGGATAAGAAATAAGATGACACTGGAGGCTTGTTGGTGGATTGTTTTGATTTCATGTTTAACTTGCTTGTAGTAGAAAAAGATAAAGAAGACAGTACAAACAACTTCTATTTCCTATGAGCGCTAACCATACAAGATGGTGGTAGGAGGAAAGAAGCCTGAAAATGGTAATAATTGTTGTAGATTTGCATAAAAATTCAGCTAATTATGCCATTGCTTATTAGTAATATCACCTGACTAGAACCCACTATTCCAGCCATGTATTAAATGATGGAATAAACATTCCACTTATTTATGCTTATAACATGTGATCAGCATAGCATCACTAAGTGATGCACAGTACTCACAATCAGTTTTACAAGTGTCATCTATTTATATTACTAATAGACAAATCCTGTAAAGTATATAAACTAAGGAATTATATTATATGTTGGCTGAGGCATGATGTCACAAAGACAATCTATTTTATTTCTCTCTATTTTACACTCTTATTATGGATCACTTTGATCCTATCCAGTTAACAGTCTAATAGGCTGCCAAGCAATACTTGGACCAGAACTGTATAGTCTACACTATGCTTATAAAGAACTTTAGTATAGAACAACAAACCTCAGCCATTCACATATATTCATGTCAGACTAAGGTGAGTTTACTAGACTTGATTATTATAGAACCTAGGCTAACAGTAGTACTTAGTACTTATTTCTAATAGGTATGAAACATGGAGCTGTTCACAATATATTCATGTCAGACTGAGTACTTATTTCTAATATCATATATATAGGATCAGGATTGCATTATCTACTACTTAGCATCCACAATCATTAAACAAAACATATTTAACAGAAACTTGACCAATATATCTAGCTCTTTGTAAGTAAACAACAAAATTGCTAGTATGATTTGTTGCTGCTGGTAGAATTCCAGTACAACAACCATGTTCATACATCTACTCAACAACCTTCATTTTTCCTTAACCTTAGAATGGGTTTTGAGCCATACTAATAAGAGTCAAAGTTGGAGAGTGTCACTCACAGAGCAAATAGAGTCAGCATTTGCAAAGACAAAGTCTGTAATCTGAAAATCACAAGACAATATGACAAAGTACTATAATGTCAAACATAGTTCTTGCTTCAAGTAAATATTCAAGTGAGTTATGTTATGGAATACTTTGGACACTGACAATTTTTCTTTTCTTTTATTTAATTTCTCTGATTTTATATTAATTTTGTTTTCTTTTCTTTGATTGTCTTTTGGATAATGAAGAGGCATGTGACACTGCAGTCACATGACATGTCACATGATGTAACATCATAGGCCTAGAACATGGTAGAAGAATCTAGAAGATAATGTCAGGGCACATGGATACAACATGATGGCCTTGAGTAAGATATGAAATAGACATGAGGATGAAGTATAGATATAAGGGCAGGTGTAATTATTGTTAGCATGGACCATCATGTAATAATATAAATAGAGTAGCAATACAGTGGGGACTTCTTGTTGAGTTCTCTTGTGATCCCTACTTGATATTCTGCTAAGAGATTTACTTGTTTATATTACTATTGGTCATTGTGACTAGTGGTTGCCACAACAAGTTATGTGATAAGAGAATCAGATCAAGTATAGAAACTTATCCAGGAAAAAATGTGATTATTTGTAAAGGTGAGTAATGTATTCAGGTTACAGATCAAGTTATTTGCAGACTTGTAACTTTAACCTTATATGATAACTATTATGTCTTAAGACTTAGAGTCGAAGTTAAAAGAGTAAATCTTGAATTAAGTTAATCATAAGAGAACTTGATGGAGTTCTTGGTACAATGTATCTATCTTATATACTACACTAGTTGGTCCATGCTACTACTGTGTCTAGCCTATTCTAAAGATCATATATAAACTTTAAGGTTAACATGTGTTAAGCATATTGTATGACATTATTGTTCTAGAAGTGTTATAAACTAACGCTCAAGAGTTTAAGCAATAGAACAACTCTTGTATTGAGGAACACAAGAGAACTCGATAGAGAACTCTTCTACAAACTAGTCTACCTTATATAGCCCTACAGATGGTTCATGCTAGCTACTGTGCACCCTACCCTAAACAACCATGTGTAGTTCATGAGGCCAACATGTGGTGTCTATGTTTTATGACGTCATCTGTTCTCGAATCTTCTACTAAATTCTCCCAAGTCTCGTGATCTGTCTTGTGACTATGCCATCAGGTTGTGACTGATGTGACAGCGTGACCGATCAACCCTAACCCTAGTTGTTCTAAAAATAGAAAATAAAATAAAACAAAACCAAAGGAAAATAAAAATGAAAAGTAAAATAAATAAAACTAAGTCCACCTTTTGCAAACTTGACAAGAAGCTTCTACTGTCTTTTATCATAACCATGTGACTTTGGCTGTGACAGTGTCATGTGACATGTGACAGGTTTGTGATAGTTGTGACCATGACCCTAATTCTAAGTAAAAGTGAAAAGAAAATAGAAAACAAAAATAAAAATGAAAAATAAAAGTAAGTCTATCATTTGTGATTCTGATAATGACCTTGGTCTCAACTTATGTATTATGCCACTGTTTGTCATATAGTTATGATTTCAGACAGATAGCTTGAGAAAAAGTAGTTTGCTCAGGTTCAAGTTCAGGAAGAGAAGTTGAGTTGATTGGTTAAAGAAGTGAGACTTAGTCAGATCTTAATTAGGTTATTTAGTTGATTTCCAGACTAAAGACTATAAAGTATTTACTTGTTCTTAAATACTAGTTCTATAGTTGGAACTATGACTAAGGAAATGGTAGTGTAGGAGATAATTAAAATATAAGCAAGCATAGATATGAAAGTATATTTAGAATTGATTAGAGTCCTATCTAAAGTTAGAAGGCAGATATCTTGGAAGTCTTTTCTTCTCTTCAGAATGAGCCTTCAAGGCCCAAAGTATAACTAGGAAGTATAACTAGAACTAAGAATGTAGATGAGAACTCAAAAAAATTAGAAGGAAAAAGAAGGAAGAAAACAAGAATAGAAGTAGATGTAATAGAATACAGAAAATTATAACAGGTGGAGCAGACCAAGCTTCAAAGGATATGTAATGTGAAAGTCAGATATTAGTTCTAGAGCATAAATGAGTTAAGTAGCAGGCAGCCACTCAGATTCATCTTCTATATCTTTATAACCTAGCTAGATGACCTTGTAAAGAAGTTTATAAGCTTATCATAAGCTTATCTATAGTCAATTTTCAAGTTGATAATCCATAATATTTTATATTTGACCTCACTATCGATGGTGACTGGTACAGGTAGGGAGTTGGATCATCTTAGAAAGTTGCTAATAGTAGTGGTTTTGAGTATAGAGATATAGAAGACTAGATAAATGTAATACATGAATTCTAAAAAACAGAGGGTAAATAAATGAGTGCTAGATTGTGCTATAATCTTATAGAGGCCTAGATATTTTTTGAATAGCTTCTTGGATAGTTGTATGGTGCAGAAAAACTAAGCTTTTATAAAAATCTTTTGTTCTACTTGAAAATCTGAGGCTAGAAGTCAGCATGCATTAGTGGATTATTATAATTGCTATTGGACTGCAGAAATTTCAGACTTGAGGACATTCTGGAGTTCATCAAGATTAACTGCAAAGTTGTAGGCATTGTCATATTCTAATCCAGTCATATCCATTCTAACTTATATATAATGCCTTTTCTCTTATTCACACTTTCTAACCACTTTGAGTAGATCACAGGTCTCCATTCCACTTCAGACTTTCTTGCTGGACTCTTAATAACTCTATGTGTTGTGGCAACCACTAGACACAAGGTCTAATGATAACACAAGTGGTAAAGCTTTCAGTTAAGCAATCAAGTGGGGAAAATCACAAGAGAACTCAACAAGGAGTCTCTGCTAAATTAGAGTCCTATATATACAAAACATGCCTGGTCTGTGCTACCAATAATTAAGCCTGCCCTATTGTTTATGCTGTATCCTTATATTTGCCTCATTTCTTACTCAAGACCATCATGTTGTCTCCATGTGCCCTAACATCATCTTCTAGACTCTTCAACTATGTTCTAGGCTTATGACATCACATCATGTGACCTGTCATGTGACTTCTGTGTCATGTGCCTCTTCTCCGTCCAAAAGAAAAAGAAAATCTATATAAAATCAGAAAAAATAAAATAAAATAAAATAAAAATTGTTAGTATCCAAAGTGTTCCATAATACTATAGATCTCTATTCCTCATGTTCCATCAACACATCAACCACTATTTGAACAAAGCTATATCTTTGGTCAAGTATATAAAGCTTTTGGGAAATTCATCATGAGAAATTAATCCTATTCAAAAACATCAACTGTATAGATACTGCGTCCTCTCTATTGCGCTATATGGTTTTCAACTTTGGTTCTACAACAAAGCTCCCCTTTTATACCACATGAAAATTTTGGAGAAAATAAAAAGAAGAACTGCCATTTGGATTGTAGGAGTATTCAAAACCTCGCCCACTGAAAGTATCAAAGCAATTGCCAGAATTATCCCTATCAAATTCCACCTACAGAAGTTCATAAGAAGGTTTCAAATACGACCTCTTGTGCTACCAACCAATCACCTCATAAGATCTTTCATGGATGATCTATCTAACTCGTCTAAGAAATCCATGTCCCATTCTATCAATACACTCACAAACTGACAAAGGAATATCACCAAAGACCATTTAATTGACTTGAACAACAAGGTTTATGGTATCTTCCCTTCCTTTTCACCTCTTCATCTAGAACTTGCCTCAGATTCTCATATAATTAACAATTTTTCAGACAATTTTTCTTTTAATTTAGCTAATAAAAAAATAAAAGAAAAAGACAAAATCCACTTTCAAGAACTCAATGAAATGGTTCTTCAATCCTCTTCTTCTCCATCTATGGCTATTGTTGTAACAGATACTAGCATCAAGAACAACATTGCTATATCTATATTGCATATGCACTTAGTCAATCATCCTTTGACCAAGACAGTTTATCACGTAGTGTTCATCATAAGTATGGAAGCAGAGTTATTCACTATTAGATATGGTATCAACCAAGCCTGCACTAAAGAAAATGTGTCAAAAATTGTTGTTGTCACTGATTCCATCCATGTTGCAAAGAAGATTTTTGATAGCAAATTACATCTATACCAAACTCACACCACAGCCATTCTTAGTGAGCTGCGTTGATTCTTCAATATCAACTAGGAAAACTCTATAGAGTTCTGGGAATATTCTAGTTATCTCAAATAGAGATTTCACCAAGATATCGACAAAGATCCAAAATCATTCAATCCGACATCCTCTTTTTCTTGCAAAATCTCTTGAGACTATTGTAAGAAAATCAACAGTGATGATATCATCAACTAGTGGAAGATGATGTTTCAAGCATTGGATGGAAAAGAAAGACAATTCCTTGATCTAGTAGACAATAACCTCAACATTATCGAACCTGCATATACTAAAGGAGGACCTTAGCTCCAAGTATTTGGTTATTCTAACTCGCTTTATGCTCACGCTACAAGGGCCATCACTAACCATGCTCCAATTGGGGAATATTGTTTGAGATTCTTTCCCAACAAGGATTTCAAATGCTTTTGCAGCAATTATCCTATCAAGTCAAGAAGACACATTCTTCATGAGTGTATAAGATTTAACAAGTACTGAAACCCAAGAAGAGATTCATTGAGCCATTTCATTATGTTCTTGATAGCTAATCCTAATGCTTTCACATTTATAGACAGTTAACTGACTTTCTCTTCAAGTTGACCCTGGTTTTAGTTTTTTATTTTCTTTCTCTTTTCTTTTGACCTTATTGATTAGTTCTTTATATTCTTTTCTTTTCTTTTCCTTTTCACTGTTTTAGTTCTCATGTTAATTTGCCTCTCTTGTACGTAGTTACAAAGTAGCTACCATAGTCTGCCACCACATGCCATGTAATAAATTGTTAATTTAAAAAAAAAGAAAAGATCTCTATTCCTGGCATTTGAATATTACTAGAAACCAGAGTAATACTTAGTAGTCTCCATTCTAAATAACTACCCAAGATAGTATACTTAATATATAAGTTATTAGTTTATACTGTAAGTCTCATCCTGAAAATTGACTAAAACTATTACTAACTTTTAGTGTTAGCAATAATACATTTCTTATCTTCTAGTAGACTTGGCCTTGGATAATGACCTTGGTTTCAACTTGTGTGTTGTGTCACCGCCTGTTATATGGTTATAATTTTGGATAACAGAGTATCAGAGAAAACTAATCAATAGCTTAGTTAGAGAAGTGAGAAAATATGCTTTGGATAATTCTTAGTTAATTCTTAGTTGATTTCCAGACTGAATACTACAGAGTATCTACTTGGTCTTAAATACTAAGTCTGTAGTCAAAACTATGGCTAGAGAAATAGTAGTATAGTAAATAACTAAGGAGACATTATAGAGATGGTTTCTAGGATATAGAACAACTGGGAGTCTAGGTGATAAGTTACCAGGTGATGAAATACAAGAGGTTAATCTATGTACAAATAAGCATGGATGTAGAAGTACACCTAGGTATGGTTAGAGTCCTATCTAGAAATCAAGAAGTGGATATCTCAGATATCTCAGAAGTTGGTCTATAATACCTGCATACAATTCAAGCTCCAATATTACAAGCCCTATGAATCACTCAAGCAACTCTCTATTTCAGAACAGCCATATAATTCAAGATCAATAGATTTTGTCAAGAAACTTTCTTCTTTCTCTGACTTTAGCACGATTTTTGTCATATTTAATTAACTCTCCAAGTAAGCTATTGTTATTCTAATATCTGACACCATTACTTTTGTAGAGTTAACATGACTATTTGTCATCCATATATTCTTTAAACATAAAGCTTTATCTCATGTTACTTCTAACCATGGATCTAAGTTTGTATTTAATTTCTTTCACTTTCTTTTCTATAAGTTGCACTTAGTCACATATTTTGAATAAGATACTCAAGACATGATAAGTAGTCACATTGCCTATCTGTGAATAAGCTTTCAAGCTTGATCTGCAGCCTGGGTACTTTGCCCAACCTTATAGATATTTATATTCATTCCCAGATAAGTTTCTATATTTGATCTAACCCTTTTATATGTGACTGATTGTAGATATCTACTTAAAGCAAGATCTGCTCTTTTGACAACAAGTAATATGGAATTAATAGAATTCTTATACATCCAAGTAGATATTGGGCTAGATGTATCTGCAGTAGATGATTTTTAGTATTTTGTTTTGTCTAAAATGACTGGCAAAGATGTGGTCATGATGATATTAGAGTACTCAGGTATAGAGATTGTTAACAGATAGTATATAAATTTTATTGTCAAAAAAGAGAAGATTAGAAAAGTCAGTTAACTAACAGCCTCTAGAGTGAGTAATATATTCTGCAATGAAAGTGTCTT
>JAJOHK020002125.1:0-10326 GCA_022457215.2 Leucocoprinus gongylophorus
GTATCTTGGATAGATTATAGAGCTTTGGAGTTCAATTAGTAGAAATTTGCTATCTTGTCTAAAACAAATACTTTAGAGATATATTTCTAAAAATTTTCTTCTAGACTAAAGTCCTTTTACTTAATAAGATACTAAAACTTCTTATAATACTAATAGCTATTTAAAATCTTCTTGACTTTCTACTTTTTTTATCTGTCTATAAGGATGAGATCCAAGAGTAGCTTTGGACATCTATTAGATATAATATTTATAGATGTAACAGTTAACTTGATGACATTGAACATGGTATATAACCTTTTTAGTAATAATGAGAGCTTTAGCCAGTAAACTATAAGCCTTACTTGCTTCTCTACTATATAAGATCTAAGATGTTAATATAATAGTTTGGCTGATGGGTAAATGGTGTAGACATCTATAGAATTGAAATATACCTTATTACTAGGCTGAAAGACTAGTACAGGGTTTATCTTTGGTTCTACTATAGGATTATGTCCTCCTTGTTATAGACTTAAGCCCTTAGGTTTGGACAAAAGAATAAACTCTTGTATAGAAGTAACACAAGAGAACTTGATAGAGATCCCTTTACAAACTAGTCTACCTTATATACTACTACCAATGGTCTGTGCTAACTACTATGCACCCTACCCTAAATAACCATATGTAGAATATGAGGTTAATATGTGGTATCCATATTGTATAATGTCATTTGTTCTAAAACCTTCTACTTTATTCATGTCTCATGATCAATGTTGTGACCATACTATTAGACTGTGACTGATCACTTCTAACCCCAACCCTTAATGTTCTAAAAATAGAAAAATGAAAAATAAATCAAAAGAAAATAAAAATAAGGAAGAAAAAATAAAAAGAGATGAAGTCTACTTCTTGCAATTTTGATACTTCTGTAACTTATATATTATTGACTTTGCTTTCTTTAGTATTATCTTAACCTATTTTACAAAACTAGTAGTACTTTCTACCTTAAAACTTTGGTGATGTGATTCAAAGCCTATTTAGGGCAAATGATCTATATCTAAGAGAAATAGATATTATTTAGTAAATACATAGATGTAGTTGTTATACTAGAACTCTACCATGGATAAAAGGTCATACCAACTACTTTGCCACTTATTCACAAATATTCAGAGATACTAATCAAGCTTCTATTTAATACATTCTATTTGTTTGTCTAACTGAGAATGCTATACTATGGATAAAGTAATCTTAATTCTGAATATATAATAAAGTTTCTTAATAGAATGTATAATAAATTATAAACTCTTGTCTAAAACTATATAAGTGAGAAGACTATGTAGTTTTCATATATTGTCAGACATGCAAAACTTGGATACTTGTTTCTTTATTTAATATTTTCTTTTGATTTTCTTTTTGATTTATTTTTTCTTTTTGAACTTAGGATTAGGGCTAGAGTGGTATTATGATCACACTATTACATTAGTCATATCAGATGACATGGTCACAGTAATAGTCACAAGTCACAAGTCACAAGGTCACAGAAAAGAATATAGAAAGTTCTGGAAGAATATCATTATAATAATATGTCTTATATATTAGTCTTAAGATAACCATATAGTCTTTAGGGTAGGCTAGAGGAGTAGTAGCACAGACCATTGTAGCTTAGTATAAAAGGTAGACAGTTCCATACAGAGTTCTCTATTGAGTTCTCTTGTGTAATTCTATACAAGGTTTTACTTATTGACTAATTCTAAGATCTTTAAGTTATAACATTAGAACTTGATAACCCTTCTTGAGACTGCCCAGTACAGGGCCTTCTTTATTCACTTTTTTCTTACTCTCTTACCATCCTTGACCAAAGGACAACACTGTCTTTTAGTCAAAAAGAATAAGCCAAATCTTAGGCTTAAAGAAAGTACCAATCAGATAAAGGAAACCTAGTCATTTGTTTGTACCAAAGCTCACTAGTGCAGGTAAATACTTGTATGGATATTATTAGTTAGTTTTTCATACAGAAGCCTTGTGCTATAATATCCCTTTGTGATCTGTCTATACAAAGGAGCAACATTATCCAGCAAGGAAGCATTTAGCTTAGAGATTTCCTTCTTGGGGATATTAGCCAGAAATATATTAGGGCAGTAGCTAGTAGAGTAGTAAATAAATAGTCAGTAGACAGGATGAGGTGGATAAGAAGAGTACTACTAGTTCTTATAGAAAAAAAAAGATAACAAGTTCAGAATATGAACTAAAAACTGAATCCAACACAAGATCAGCTCTCTCTGATCAGTAGTTACTACCACCTACATCACTATTACTATTATTATCATCACCACCAACAATACCACCACTACCATATACCGTGAGTCAATATGACATTAACTTGGAATAGGTGGTTTGACAATAGCAGGAGCAGCTAGCAGTACTATAAGCAATAATTGTACAATGTCATATGCAAGTCTACACATCTGGAAAATACATTTCTGCAGTGATATCATCTCCAAATTATACAAGTCTACCTTTCATAATGGCTACCTTTCTTGCAACATGTTTTATGGCGGTGCTACAACTATCCAGGTATTCTATCTTCCACAGCGGAGATACTCCTATTCAACTTGGTCTTCCATGATGGAGTTACTTCTGTCAGTGTCTCAACACTGAAACCCCAAGCATCTTCTATAATATCTGTTATATATAAGACTAGTAGTTACACTGTAATTTGATAGTTTGATAATTGATGAAGATAACTTCTTATTGAACTTGATCCCTAGTATTTAACAGTGACACACCAAAATCAGCACTCACTTCTATCTTGGACTTCTCCCTATCATCTGAAGTTGCAACCACATGGTAGACAGACAGTGCAGTACATAAGCTAAAGTCAAGGTCATTCCACAAGTTTGCACAAGTTTGAGTCCATTTTGTAGACTTTCACTCTGGTGTGAACTGCACCTGACACACAAGCAGGGTTAAAAGGAGTAGAGAAGGTAGTAGTATTCACATGACCTAATATACAGGTCAAAGTAGTGAGGCCATAGGAGTTTGATGGAAGTTCTAGAAAGGTGGCTAGATTTATCATAGTATGCAAGCTATATGTACAAATGAGAATGAGAGGGATACTAGTAGAAGAACAAATATAGTGGGTGCTATTATATATGCAGAGAAAATTGGCAAATGTCTGGAAAGAAAACATGTTAGAGGACTTGGAGAGAAGACTACTGGAATATAAGAACATAGGAGAATTTTTGGCAGACATCAGGAAAGAATTTGGAAAAGAGACGAGAAATTGGTAAAAGTAGCAGAGTTAAGAAGATTGGAGCAGGAAGGAAAAACAATAGAGAAGTTTGTACAAGAGCTCAGAAGAGTAGTAAGAAGGAGTAGATATGAGGGAAGACTGTTGATAGAAGAATTCAAAAGAAGGATAAATAGAATAATATATTAAAGGTTGATAAAAGCAGAATGTCAGCCAAGCTCAATCAAGTAATAGTATAATAGAACAATCATTCTGAACAGGAATTAGAGAGAAAGTAAGAGGAAAGAAGAGAGGCTAAGGGGACAAAGAGATAATAGAGCACTAGCTCCAAGGTTAAACAATGAAGAGATATAATAGCAGCAATTGCCATGGCCCTGGTCAAGGAGGCAAGAAGTATCTTAATAGTGGATTCAAGTAAGACTGGTCCCAATGGAAGGAGTAAAAAGAATGAATGTAGTAATAGTGTGCTCTAATCAGAGAGTAGGGTTTGTGAAATACAACCCATATACCATGGAAATAGACAGGAAAAATAGGAACTGCTACAATTGTGGGAGATTTGGGTATTTGATGAGAAATTACAGGAATAGAAGAACAGAGAACAGAATTGGGAAGGGAAGAAGACTAGAATGTGGATGGAGGCTAGCAATATAAGGAAATAATAGACAATGTTATTTAAATGGGGAGAGAGATCTGGTAGTTCTTAACTAAGTCTTAATAATAATAGGTTTGCAATGCTCTTTAGAGTAGCATAAAATATATCTACATGTAATCTAGATAATGGGGACATGTTAAGAGAGATGACAGTGAAAATTGGGTTAAAAAGAATTGATATGCAAGAAGGAGTAATAGTAGAAGCATTGTTAGACAGTGAAACTATAGGATTAGTGATAAGCTCAGAATTCACAAGAAAGTAGGGATTTAAATTAAAAAGAATTGAAAACCTAATATATAAGAAATATGGACAGAACATTCAATAAGGAGGGGCCAATTGAAAATACAGTAGAAGTGAATGTTTATTATCAGGAATATATAGAGAGAATGGAGATAGATGTCATTGGAAAACAAAAATAGAATGTGATCTTGGGATAGCCATAGCTAGCCCATCACAATTCTAAGATTGATTGAAGAACAGTGGAAGTAAAAATAATGAGATGTCTGGGAGAATGTGAAAGGTAGTAGAGACCAAAACAGGGAAAGTCAGAGTGGTAGGAACAGAAGGAAGAAGAGAAAAGAGAAGAAGTCAGGAAGAAATAGAAAGAAAGAGAGGAAAAACACAGAAAAAAAAAGAAAAATGGAAGTAAGAAAAGTAGTAGAGGAATGGGAGATTTGGGATGAGGAGAAAGAAGTGGTAAAGTCAGAGGAAGAGACTAAAAAGTTGGTCCCAACAAAATTCCATAAGTAGATCTATATTTTCAGTAAGAAGACAAGTGAACAAATGTCTACAAGAAAGCTATGGGATCACATAATAGATATGAAGGAAAGATTTATGCTAAGAAAGAGGAAGGTGTATCCATTGTCAAGGGAAGAGCAGGAGGAGGTGTGTGAGTTCATAATGGAATAATTGAAGAAAGGATATATTAGACCCTCAAAGTTGTCTCAAATGGCACTGGTGTTTTTTTATAAGAAAGAAGAATGGGAAGAAGTGGATAATATAGGACTATAGATACTTAAATAAGTGAACTGTAAAGAACAATTATTCTTTGCCTCTTATTTTAGACATAGTAGAGAATATTGGTACTGAGAAAGTATTTACAAAAATGGACTTGCAATGGAAATACAATAATATATGGATAAAGAAAGGAGACAAGTAGAAGACAGCATTTACTACTTCAAAAGGGTTATTTAAACCAACTGTGATATTCTTCAGATTGACAAATTCACCTGAAATGTTCCAGACCATGATGAACAAGATTCTATAGAATCTTATCAACACTGGGAAGATAGTAATTTTCATAGATAATGTAATTATTAGTGCAGAGAGAAAGGAAGAATATAACAAGTTAGTAAAAAAAGTAGTAAGAAGGTTAGCAGAGAATGATTTGTATGTAAAACTAGAGAAGTGCAAGTAGAAGGTTAGGGAAGTAGAATTTTTAGAAGTTATAATAGGACCAGAGAGAATAAAGATAGGGAAGGTGAAGGTAAAAGATGTTTTGGATTGGCTAATACCAAAGTATATTAAGGGTGTATAGAAGTTCCTAGAGTTGGCAAATTATTATTGTTGATTTATCAAGGACTTTGCATCCATAGCCAGACCATTACATAATATAGTCAAGAAAAATCAAAAGTGGGAGTAGACAGAAAGACAAGAGAAGATATTTTATTACAAATAAGCTACTTACTGGTTGTAATACTTGAACTTAATGGTGTTTCAGAGGTTTAGTATAAGGAGGTAATGATAATAGGTGATGAGTAGTATTAACAGGAATAATTGATGTAAATTGATGTTGATAAGTCTGAGGTTTAGTTCTTAAATACAGAGATATATATATAAAAGAATAATGGTCTGTACACAAGCTGTTGCCACCACATGATTAAAACTTGTAGCTGATGGAAGCTGTTATCTATCATAGCAGCTGTTAGGCTAATTTTAGAAGGTAACTAATTATGTCACTACATTGATATGCTTGTATCTCTACCAATACTTATTGCTTTGAAACATATCATATATTATTGTAAACAGATTGATGAGCACTTTCCAAAACAAGTTCAATTGTATAAATTCATTCAGCTGTTTATGAGATATTAGCAGATAAAGCTTTTACAGCTACTGATAGCCTGATATCTTAGTCATTTATTGTCACTTTTATACATTCCACATATATATGGATAGCTCTCACTTGGAGTATACTAGTACAACTTAGTTTGTGAAAATCTGTTCACTGGTTGTGAAGATACAAGCTGAATGAAGTTTGTGACATATTTAAGGAGCTGAAGGAGAGGTTCACAAAAGAACTAGTGTTAACAGCACTGGACCTCAACAAAAAAATAAGAATGGAATTTGATGTGTTAGACTATGTGACAGGAGGAGTGTTATCTATAAAGTATAAAGATAGGAAGTAGTAACCAATAGCCTTTCTCTCAAAATTTCTAAATGAGACTGAGAGGAATTACAAGATTCATGATAAGAAGATGTTAGTAGTGATAAGAGGGTTGGAAAATTAGAGACATTTATTAGAGGGTGCCAAGTATAAGTTTAAGATTTAGATAGATCATAAGAATTTGGAATATTTTATGAAGGCACAGAAATTGAACTAAAGACAAATATATTAGACATTATATTTGTCAAGGTTTGACTTCATCCTGAAACATATTCCAGAAACAAAAATAGGAAAGGTAGATAAACTTAGTAGAAAACTAGACTGGAAAGTAGGCATAGAAAAGGATAATGAAAATCAAATATTTATTAAAGACTGTTGGTTACATAGCTTATATGAAGTAGTAATAGAGGAACTAGAGGTAAATATAGTAGAGAAGATCAAAAAAGCTAGAGATAAGGACAAAGAGATAGTTAGAGTAGTGGAGGAGATGAAAAAATTAGGAGTAAGAGGAGAGAAGTAGCAGATAGAAGAAGATTTAGTGCTAAAAGAGGAAAAAGTATATATGCCAAAGGATGAAGAACTGAGAGTAGAAATAATTCAGTTACATTATAATGTATTAGTAGCTGGATATAAAGGAAAGTGGAAGATGACAAAGTTGGTGGCCAAAAATTACTGGTAGCCAAGAGTAATAATAAATGTAGAAAAATATGTAGAAGGTTGCAATATGTGTCAGAAGATAAAGAATAGAATAGAGGCACTAGCAGAAAAGTTAAAGTTGAGTGAAGTTCTAGAAAAACCATGGACACATTTGATGGTGGACTTTATTACTAAGTTACTGCTGGTAGCTGGAAAAGATACAATCCTAGTAGTCTGCAATAGATTGTTCAAGATGACATATTTTATAGCAATAACAGAAGAAACATCAGCAGAAGGATTAACAAGACTGTTTAGAGGTAACATATGGAAGTTGCATAGGTTTCTAGAGCATATAGTATCAGATAGAGGACTGTAGTTTGCAGCAGAAATGACAAAGAAGTTGAATAGGATGTTAGGAATTGAAACAAAGTTATCAATGTTATATCATCCACAAATGGATGGACAAACAGAGAGAATAAACCAGGAGCTGGAACAGTACTCAAGATTCTTTGTAAATTATAGGTAAAAGAACTGGCCAGAATGGTTAGCATCAGTGGAGTTTGCAATTAACAACAAGGCAGATTTGATAACCAAGGTGTTTTTGTTTATGGCAAATTATAAAAGGGAGATGTGAATGGAAATAGACTTAAGGAGAAAAGAAAAAATGAAAAAGGCAACAGAGTTCATGGAAAGAATGAGAAAGGTGCAGAAAGAAGTAGAAACAGCATTAGTAAGAGCATAGGAGGAGATGAAGAGACAAGTAGATAGAGAAAGGAAGAAAGCAGAAGTATAGAAGGTTAGAGATAGGATTATATTGAATATAAAGGATCTGGTATTCAAAGAAAGACTGGCAAAGAAATTAGTAGACTGATATATAGGTTTCTATACTATTGATAAGATAGTTTCTACCAACATAGTCAAGTTACAACTACTAGCATTAATGAAGATTCATTTAGTAGTAAATGTCAGTTGAATAGTATAATACAAGGATTAAGTAGAGGAACAAAGAAAAAAAAAGATAAAACTAGTAGAAATAGAAGGAGTCAAAGAATAAAAGGTAGAAAAAATCTTGAATAAAAGGAAAATAAGAGAGATAATAAAGTATCTGGTATGATGGAAGAGGTTCATAGCAGAGTATAATAGTTAGGAAAAAAAGAAGGATTTGGAAAATGCAAAAGAGTTAGTAACAGAATTTGAAGAAAGAATAGAGACAGAAGTAAGACAATAGGAGAAATTGGATATGGCAGAAGAAAAGGACTTTAGAAGGGAGGAGTTACAAGGAAAATATATAGCAAAAATGTTGTATGGATAAGATATTATATAGCTAAGGTCTATATTCTAAACTCATTCTAAACTCTTAGATCAGCTTATTTGAGAGAGAATAATGAAAACAGTATGATTAGAGATGTTCTTGATAAAATTGTCTAGAATGTTAGTATAGAAGAGAAGAGAAAGTTACTATTGACAATGGATGAGAGATTAAGCTTGGAAAAGTAATAGTAGGAGCTAGTAGGATTGAAGGAATAAGTACTATGGACTTGGTTGGTGGTACTTAGTCTTAAGTTAGAGAAGCAGATACTATAGGCTTAATATAGTGGTATTTAATCTATAGATTTAAACTCTATAAGTCTTTCAGATGATGTTGAAATTAAGCTCTTGTAGTTTCTTTACTGAGATAGTAGATAAGCTTTGCAGTTTCTTAGTGGAGCTCTTGGAATAATTTTAATTGTGTGATCTCAAGGTCTTTATAGTGAAAGCTCATCAGATATTCTTTTTTTGAAGATAATATTGTAGTATTTCCAATATTATTTGAGTATTTTTCTTCTAAATTCTGTTTCTTCTTACTGTTCTCTCTCTATATTATTAGTAGTATTTTGTTTTGTTCTTACTACTCTCTTTTCTTGTCTGATTGCCTCTTCATCTAAGTTCACAAAACATATTTTATTCTGCTATTTATTTAGAGTTTCTTTTATCTCCTCAACTTTTTTCTTTAAAGTATTTTTCTACAACAGATATAACATCTTGTCAGTAACAATATAGGTTTGTTCTAGTTAATAACAAAAATTATACTTTTGAAGTCAGTCATATTCCAGAAATATGCTTGTCTTTCCTAGTTTTACTATTACTAAGTAAATTTACTCAAAGTGGTTTCTAATATCAAGTTTCAATGAAGTTAGTAATTATCCCTGTTTTATTCCAGGTATCATCTACATTGTAGTATGAAATGGGGCTTTTATACTTCTGAATATTGATTTTTTCTTTTTTAATGAAAGCTTAGCTAATATAAGAGTTTGTACATTCTGAGTTAACCAAAGCTGTTATACTAAATTGTTCTATAGTGTTTGTAGTTGAGAGGTGAACTTTGATATTCAGTTGTTAACTTCTTGTTTCCATGGTTCTGAGAGTTGAGACTACTTCTTGGTCTATTAGTTGGTTTAGCTCTTAAATTCTTGCTATTGAACACATATTTCTGTGAGATTGATAAGTCTAAGTCTTTAGTATTCCCACTGTTTCTTCTTTTCTCTCTTCTCTGATCCTTTTTGCTATTCATTTTGCTGTGTATCCTTTGGTTCTTCCAAACTTTCTAACTCCCAAGTAGATTAAGCCTTTGTTATCAATGAACTTGTTAATACATAGCTTTGAGTCTTTAATCACTATTGATAGGTGGATATTTTTCACTAATAGCTTATAGAGCCTCTTTCTTATTTTTTAGAGGGTCACATTGATTTTCTCCAAAATGTGTTTATTCAAATTCCTTCAAAGCCAATCAGGGTTCTTACTTCCTGTTTGTTCTTTAGTTTCAGTTTCTTTGTAAGTAGTTTCTTCTGTTTCTTATCCTGTGTCTTCTAATGTGCTAAGAATAGGAGAGTGGTCAAGAAGAATGTGATGATAATCTGAGTTGGAATTATAGCGGTAGTAGAGTTGATTGAGGTAGGATGTTGGCATGTGTAATATTGTTGTTGTTGTTTATTCCCAATTTCTATACCGCTACAAGCAAACACAAAGTGCTAAGACGCGGTTCCGGCAAGCCGGAGCTCGACAGAGAGTAGTCAACGGTTATCACAACAAGCATGTGTAATATTAGAAGGTCTTATGTTATGAAACTTCTGCAAACTAGTATTTGGAAAAGTGAGGTTTATCAGTGACCAGACTGAGACTAAGGTTAAATATGTAACATGCATACTCCAGTCTACTTATACTATATTACTGATCTTGTTTTCTGTACTTCTTGTGGTCAAAACCCTGGATAGCGATCATAGAAGATATGCAAACTTTGCTAGTGGGGTTGGCAGTATCATGCATGGAAGGGAGAACTCACAAGTCAAAGGACTCATTCCACACCGGACTGAGTGTCCTGCGGGCAACAGATGTCGAACATGCCTGTTCACCATCGATGACCACAACAGCAAGTGGATCTGGCAGACT
>JAJOHK020002126.1:0-10311 GCA_022457215.2 Leucocoprinus gongylophorus
CCTGCGAGAGGTGTTGAATTATTCAAACAGGGATCTGAAGAAGTGCTTGCTCGATTTCTCCAGATGGATTCTTGGGATGAGAATACTCGTCGAGAGTCCTGATGGTTCTGGTCATTTTTTTACTGTGCTGTTGCTATTTTTTACTGGTCTAACATGACAACTTCTTGGACTACTACTACTACCTATGGATGTCATATTTCTCGTTCCTCCTTTGATTGCTGTTCAATTCTTTATTCTTTCAATAGCAATTACACGCTGTATGCTGTAGTTTTCTGTCTACTTGGTTGCCATCTCGTCATATATTGTTATATATTGTACATCTTTTCCATTCAATTCTTGTATCTACTTAAACAATTTTCTCAGGTCACTGTTTTATTTTGAGCCTATATGGCCTCTTTTTATCACTAATAAACAAATTACAGGGATTGATCAATTTTTTATTGGTTATTATATCTAAAGGACTAGTTGAGGAGTTATGTTGCAAGTAGTGAAACTAATGATGTCAACCATTTGGAATTCCAAAGAGATGTAATTTGGAATGGTGGAGTAGTATATAGGCCTTATAGCAAGGTGAATAGCTTCAGCACTGAATATTATTGGTCTACTCTGAACATCTTTGAAGAATCTGAAGTAATGAGTGGTAAGTATCTCAGAAGTTACTAATATGTAGTAGATCACTAGTATTTACCTAACAGTGTGTTATGGTAACCACAAGTTAAGACAATTCTATTACAAAATGAACTATTCACTTATTTGTGATATCTAAACCTTGGGTACACTCTCAGAGGTTTAGAAGTGACTCAGAAGTTTAATAATAATGACAATGATAATGAAGATCAATACAGATATCAATGATGAAAAGATAAGAATTATTCTTGATGATAATTGATGTTGTTAAGTCTAAGGTCTAGTTGTTAAGTTTGAGATCTAATTCTCAGACATAAAAGTATTTATATAAAATAGTGATAGTTTGTATACAAGCTATTTTCATCATATAATCAAAACTTATATCTAGTGGGCTGTTATCTGTCATAGCAGATATCAGGCTAATTTTAAAAGATAACTAATTATGTCACTATATTGATATGCTTGTATTGTTACCACTTAAAAACTTTAGAGCTGGTCAATAAGAAGAACCTTGTATTGGGTTAATATAAGAGAACTTGATGGAGAACTCTGTACAAGATAGTCTACCTTATATACTAAATCCACATGGTCTGTGCTAGCTACTTCTAACCTACCCTAAATAGCCATGTGTTAGCCTTAAGGTCAACATGTGTTGTACATATTGTATGACATCATCTTTTTAGAATCTTCTATGTCCTTCCATGAAACATGTGACATGTGACTGTTACTGTGACCATGTCCTCTGATGTGACTGATGTGTGACAGCATAATCTCATCACTCTTAACTCTAACCCTAGTTCTAAAATAGAAGATAGCCAAGAAAATCAAAAAAAAATAAAAAGGAGAAAGAGAATGAGAAAAGTTAAGTCTACTGTTTTCAACTTTGACATTACCCCCCTTTCAAGGTTTCTCCTCTAGAGAAACTGACTTCCATTTTCACCAGTTCCTCTCCAACTTCCTCAAATATTCCTCCTCAAACTTTCCATCATTCTACCTGTACAATGTCTTTGCTGTATACTTTCCTGATAACTCCTCTCTCCTAAAGTTCTTTTCCTCTATCATATCCAACTTTTCTTGTTTTCCTACTTCTACACTCATTCTTCCCTTAAATTCCTCTACAGCTTCTCTTATATTTCCTAGATCCTCTTCCCTTTCCCATGTGTCATGTTCTGCTGTAAACTCTTTCTAGCGTACTAAATACTTCTCTACTTCTCTTATTTTTCTTTTGTTTGAAATTTTTTCTACCTCCTACTCTTCAACTCCTTCTACTTCAATTAGTTTTATCTCTTCTCTTTTCTGCCCCTCTACTTGTTCCTTGTACTGTACTACTCGACTGATATTCACAACTGGGTGAATTCTCATTAAGGTTGGCAGTTGTAGTTTGACCACATTAGTGGATACTACTTCCTCAACAGTATATAGTCCTATATATTGGTTGTTGTGGCAATCACTTATTACAATGACAAATGATAACACAAATGAGTAAATCTCTTAGTAAGATATAGAGTGGGAAGTTCACAAGAGAATTCAACAAGGAGTCTCTGCTAAATTAGAGTTCTATATATACAAAACATGTCTGGTCCATGCTACTAATAATTAAGCCTGTCCTATTGTTCATGCTATAACCTCATGTCTACCATGTTGTATATATGTGCCCTGACGTTATTTTTCAGATCCTTCTACTATGTTCTAGGCCTATGACATCACATCATGTGACATGTCATGTGACTGCAGTGTCACATGCCTTCTTCATCATCCAAAAGAAAAATAAAATAAAATAAAATAAAAATTGTTAGTGTCCAAAGCATTCCATAACATTGGTCTACTAGTTTTTTTACTAGTCTTTCTTTGAACACCAAATCTTTCATACTCAACATTACCTTATCTCCCTTCTTCTACTTTTCAACTTCTTTTCTTCCCCTATCTGCTTGTTGTTTCATCTCTTCTTATGCCTTCCTCAATGCTGCTTCTGTTTCTTCTTGTATCTTTTTCATTCTTTTTGCAAACTCTCTCACTTTCTCTACTTTTCCCTTCTTTCTAATATTGGCTTCCATTTTTAACTCCCTTCCATAATTTGCCATGAATGGAAATACCTTCATTGCTAAATGTACTTTGTTGTTGATCACAAATTCTGCTAATACTAACCATTCTGGCCAATCTTTTTATCTATGATCTACAAATAATCAGAGATATTGTTCCAACTCTTGATTCATTTGTTTGATCTACCCATCTGTTTGTGAATGGAAAGTAGTTGACAGTCTCGTCTCAATTTCCAACATTTTATTCAACTTCTTAGTTAACTCTGCTACAAACTACAGCTCTCTGTCTGACACAACACTCTCTGGCAATCCATATAACTTCCAAATGTTATCTCTAAACAATTTCACTAGTCCTTTCACTAATGTTCCCTCTGTTGTTGCCACAAAATGCATCATCTTGAATAGCCTATCTGTTATGGACTAAAGCTTAATGTGTTAAGCAATAGAACAACTCTTGTATTGAGTAACTCAATAGAGTTCCTAGTACAAAGTAGTCTACCTTATATACTATTACTCATGGTCCGTGCTTACTACTGTGCACCCTACCCTAATGACCATGTGTATGACATGAGGCCAACATGTATTGTCCATGCTGTATGACATCACTTTATTCCAGAACCTTCTATTCCATTCTTCCAAGTCCTGTGATTAGTCTTGTGACTATGCTATCAACTTGTGACTGATGTGACAGTGTGACAGATAAACCCTAACCCAAGTTGTTCTAAAAATAGAAAATAAAAGAACAGAAAAAAGAAAAATAAAATAAAATGAAAAGCGAAAAATAAAAGTTAAGTCCACCATCAACAATCTTGACACTATCCCAGACCACCAGGATTGCATCTTTTCCGGCTACTACTGGTAACTTTGTAATAAAATCTACTATTAAATGAGTCTATGGCTTTTTTGGTACTTTTATCACAAATAAGATACTCACTAGTTGTGATACTGGGGCTGAATAGTGTTTCAGGGATTCAGTATAAGGATATGATAATTAACAGATGATGAAAAGTATCAACAGGAATAATTGATGTTGTTAAGTCTAAGGTTTAGCCCTCAGACACAGAAATATATATATAAAAGAGTGATGGTCTGTGTGTAAGCTGTTACCATCACATGATCAAAACTTGTACCTGATGGGAGCTGTCATTTGTCATAGCAGCTGTTAGGCTAATTTTAGAAGGTAACTAATTATGTCACTATATTGATATGTCTGTATCTCTACCAATACTTATTGATTTGAGACACATTATATACCATTGGAAACGAATTGATGAGCACTTTCTAACACAAGTTCAATCATACGAATCTGTTTAGCCATTCATAAAATATTAGCAGACAAAGCTTTTACAGCTACTGATGGCCTGATATCTCAGTCATTTGTTGTCACTTTTGTATATTCCACATATGTGCGGATAGCCCTCATTTGGGGCTTTCCAGTATAACTTAGTTTGTGAAAATCAGTCTACTGGTTGTGGAGATATAAGCTGAATAAAGTTTATAACAACCTTGCTCAACTTCAACTTCCCTGCTGGTATTTCTGTCCTGTTTTTCATCCTCTGACACATATCACATCCTTCTATATACTTTTCTATATCTTTTGTTACCTCTGGCCATTAATAATTCCTTGTCACCAATTCTGTTGTCTTCTACTTTCTTCTATGTCTAGCCATTGGCACATCATGGCACAACTAGATTATCTCCACTTTCAGTTCTTTGTCCTTTGGTACATATACCTTTCTCTCTTTTAGTACTAAGTCTCCTTCTAGCTGCCACTCTTCTCCCCTTATTACCTTTATTCCTACTTTCTTCATTTTCTCTACTACTTTAACTACCTCTTCATCTTTGTCTCTAGTCTTTTTTATTTTTTCTAATATATCTATTTCAGGTTCTTCTATTACTACTTCATATAAATTATACAACCAGCAGTTCTTGATAAGTATTTGGTTGTCATTATCTTTTTCTATACCTACTTTCCAGTCTGGTCTTTTACTTAATCCATCTGCTTTCCCTATTCTTGTTCCTAGCATATGCTTCAAGGTAAAATCAAACCTAGACAAATACAAAGCCCAGCAAGCCTGTCTCCAATTTTCCAACCTTCTTACTACTACCAGTATTTCCTTGTCATGAATCTTGTAGTTCCTCTCTATCTTATTTAGAGATTTTAAGAGAAAAGCTACTGGTCTTCACTTTCTATCCTTATACTCCATAGATAACACCTCTCCAGTTACATAGTCTGACACATCAACTTCCATCCTCATTTTTTTGTTTAAGTCTGGTACTGCTAACACTAGTTCTTTTATGAACCTCCCTTTTAATTCTTTGAACATCTTTTGTTGCCTTCTTGTCCATTTCCACTTTTGTTCCTTCTTCACTAGATCATGTAGAGGCCAAGCTATAAACATGAAATCCTTAATGAACTGGTAGTAGTAATTTGCTAGTCCCAAAAACTTCTGTATGTCCTTAACACACTTGGGTGTTGGCCAATCCAATACTCTCTTCACCTTTTCTTCTTCTATCTTTATACCCTTGGATCTTATTATCACTCCTAGAAATCCTACTTCTTTCACTTTCTACTTACACTTCTCCAGTTTCATATATAGGTCATTCTCTACCAGTCTCTTCACTACTTCCTCTACCAGTTCATCATATTTTTCTTCTCTCTCTGTCCCAATAATTACATTGTCTATAAAGCTTGCTATCTTTTCTATATTGATAAGGTCCCATAAGATTTCATTCATCATGGTCTGGAACATTGCTGGTGAATTTGTCAGTCCAAAGAATATCACAGTTGGTTCAAATGACCTTTCTAGCATCGTAAACACTGCCTTCCACTTATCTCTCTCTTTTATCTGCATATTGTTATATCCCTATCATAGGTCTATTTTTGTGAATATCCTTTTAGTGCCTATATTTTCCACTATATCTAAAATTAATGGCAAGGGATAGTTATTTTTGACTGTCCACTCATTGAGATACCTATAATCCTGTACCATTCTCTTCTTCCTGTTCTTCTTTCTTACAAAGAATACTGGTGCTATTTGAGGTGATTTTGAGGGTCTAATGTACCCTTTTCTCAGTTGCTCTGCTATGAACTCATGTACCTCTTCTTTCTCTTCCCTTGATAATAGGTATACCCTCCTCTTCCTTGGCACAAAACCTTTTTTCATCTCTATGATATGGTTCTACAGCTTCCTAGTAGGCATTCTTTCACTTGCTTTCTTGCTGAAGACCTGGATCCACTTATAGAATCTCTCTGGCACTAGTCTCTTTGTTTCTTCCTCTGATTTTGCTGCTTTCTTCTCTTTCTCCCAAATCTCCCATTCTTCTGCTATCTTTTTTATGTCTATTGTTTTTTTCTTCTTTTGTTTTTTCTTTTTTTCTTGTTTCCTTCCTGCTTTTTCTTTTGCCTTCTCTTCTTTCTATTTTTGCTACCCTAACTTCCCTTGCTTTGGTCTCCACTGCTTTCCATATTCTTCTAGACACCTCGTTATCTTGACCTCTCCTATTTTCCAATTGATCTCCAGATTGTGGCATACTAGCCATGACATTCCCAAAATCACACTCCACTTCTGTTCTCCTATTACATCGATCTCCATTCTTTTCCTGTGTCTCTGATAATATATGTTCATCTCCACCATATGTTCAATTGGTGTTGTGGCAACCACTAGTCACAAAGACCAATAGTGTCACAAGCGAGTAAATCTCTTAGGTGGATATCTAGTGGGAATTTCACAAGAGAACTTGACAAGGAGTCTTTGCTAAATTAGAGCCCTATATATACTAAATATATCTGGTCTGTGCTACAACCTCATGTCCACCTCATTTCCTACTCAAGGTTATCATGTTATATATATGTGCCCTAACGTCATCTTCTAGATCTTTCCACTATGTTCTAGGCTTATAATGTTATATAATATGACATGTCATGTGACTGTGATGTCATGTGCCTCTTCATTGTCACTAAAAAGAAAAAGAAAAAGAAAAAGAAAAAGAAATTCAAAAGAAAAGAAATTAAGAAAAATAGATAAAAGAAAAAGAAAAATGTTAATGTCAAAGCATTCCATAACAATTGGTCTCTCTTGGTTGAAAGAACCATCTATATTTCTTATATATATAGGTCTGTCGATCTTCTTTAGCTTAAACCCTTATTTCCTTGCAAACTCTGAACTTATCAATAGTTCTATTGTACCACTATCTAACAATGCTTCTACCATTACCCCCTCCTGGGTGTCTATTCTTTCTAACCCTATCTTTACTGTTATCTCCCTTAATGATTCACCTCTTTTGGCTTTTCTTACTTTGACTTCTTTCTTCTTAGTTCTCTCTGAGTTTAATATACCAACTTGCATTTTAGTTAATATATAGAACCTATTGTTAGAATCTAGTTGAGGAACTCTAGATTTTCTTCCTCTTTTAAATTGTTTGATTGTTCAAAATTTCCCTCTCTTCCCTATTTCTGTCTGTATTCCAGTTTTCTGCCATCTCCAATTCTGGTCCTCTCTTCTCTGTTCTTACAATGTCAGGCAATATGCCCAAATCCTTCACAGATGTAGCAGTTTCTTTTTCTATCTACCTTCATTGTGTAGAGGTTTTTTTGAGCAAGTTTCTTCCTTTGTTGAGGGTATAACATCACTACATTCATTCTCTCTACTCCTTCTATTGGAGTAGGCCCTGTTGTCACCTACTGAGGTAATATTTCCTGCCTCCTCAGCCACACTTGGAGTCATGGCATTCATTGTTCCTGCTGCCTAGGGGCTGGTCCCCCTATTTCTGTCGTCCTTTCAATCTTTTCTCTTTCCTCTTGCTTTTCCTCCAATGTCTGTCTAAATTGGTGGCATGTTCATACTACTGCTCTATGCTTGTGGAAGGCCTATCAACTTCTTCCTAATCATCCTGTTTATTCCCATTTTGAACTTCTCTATTAATGGCCTCTCTTCATATCTGCTTCCTCTCACTGCTCTCCTGAACTCTTAAACAAACTCTTACATTGTCCTTCCTCCTTGCTCTAATCTTTTCAACTCTGCCACCTTTACTGACTTCTCCTCCCCTTCTCTGAGCTTCTTCTTGATGGCTGTTAAAAACTCTCCCACAGATTTGTATTCCAATTCCCCTTCTTCTAAATCCTTTAGGATATTCTCCTTCTAGACATCTGCTAACCTTTCTTATACATATGATAACACCCACTGGATCTACTCTTCTACTGCCACTTCTTTCATCTTCATCCTTATATACAAATTGCATGCTGTTACAAATCTTGAGACCTTTGATGAGGTTCCATCAAACACTTGTGGCTTTGTCACTTCTGTGTTGACTGTTGCTTCTTCCCTTATCTCTCTTTCTGCTACCTGTGCCATTAATACTGCAATCTGCTCCTGAAGTTACCTTATAATGGCCAGATAGTTGTGTTGACTCATTTTGTATGGTAGTGGTGATGATGGTAATAATGATAAAGGTATAAGGGGTAGTAGTGTGGGTAATGATTGTTCTTGAGCCAAAAGAGCTGATCTTATGTTGGACTTGGTCTCTGACTTGTATTCTGACTCCAAAATCTCTGTAGATAATAGCAGGCCCTCTTCTTATCCTGCATATACTATCTACTAGCTACCTTAACTACTGACTACTACTCTAATTGAATTTGTAAACGATTTTGACCTAAGAAGGTCATTCTACTCTAGACAGGATCTGAAGAGCTACTGCCATTCCTCTGTATATATAGACTACAAGTGGGTACTGCAGCACAAGGCTTTTACTTGAAAACTATCTACCATGTCCACACAAGGTAATATGTCTATCTGCACCAATGGACTTTAATATAACTAAACAACTAGGATTCCCTCTCCTAGTTGGTATACTTCTTAAGCCTAGGGTCCAGTTATTCTTCTTGATATTAAGTGCACTGCTTATCGTCAAGAATGATGAGAGTAAGATGTTAGAAAGGTTCTGTGCTGAGCAGTTCTAGGAAAAGGCTTATCAAGTTCTAATGTTACTACTTAAATATCAAGATCATTAACAGTGGACTTTATTTTATCTTCTCTTTTCACTTTATTTTATTTTTATTTTATTTTTCTATTTTTAGAACAACTCGGGTTAGGGTTTATCAGTCACACTGTCACATCAGTCACAAATTGATGGCGTAGTCACAAGACTGATCACAGGACTTAGGAGAATGAAGTAGAAGGTTCTGGAACAAAGTGATATCATACAGCAGGGACTATACATGCTGGCCTCATGTTATACTCATGGTCATTTAGGGTAGGGTGCATAGTAGCTAGCACGGACCATGGGTAATAGTATATAAGGTAGACTACTTTATATTAGGAACTCTATCAAGTTCTCTTGTGTTACTCAAATACAAGAGTTGTTCTATTGCTTAAACCCTTTGAGCTTTAGTCCATAACATTAGAACTTAATCCCATATCCTTGACCGCTTAACTCTAGCCCTCATAACCCTTACCTCTTACTCCTTATCATCCTCGACCAAAGGTCAACACTGACCTTTAGTCAAGAAGAATTGCTGGACCCTAGGCATAAGGGATATACTAGCCAAACAGGGGAAGTTTGGCCGTTTATTTGTACTAAAGCCCACTAGTGTATTTTGAACGTATCACCTTTTGTGGACGTGCTATTTACACCTTTCTTCTATCAGCCTTGTGCTACATACTCTCTTGTAGTGTGTCTACGCAGAGAAACGGCAGCTTGTTCTTAAAACAGCTGTCTAGAGTAGAACATCCTTCTTAGGACAAAATCATTTACATTTCCATTAGGGCAGTAGCCAGTAGACTTTAAGTAGTCAGTAAACAGAATAGGCAGGGCAAGAAGAGGATCTGCTATTTTCTACTGAGAATTCTGTTGTCATCCAAGTATGAATCTGAGAGCGAAACCAGCACAGGTTCAGCTCTCCTCTTATACATATTATCTCCACCAATACCACCACCACATTCACCCTCCCCTATTGACTCACCACCACACTATAACATGAGTCAAATCAATTTCCAAGAAATCATCAGGCAGCAGCAGGAGCAGATGGCGGTGATGCAGGTGCAGATACAAGCCCTGCTAGTAGCGACGGGAGGAGCAGAAGGAGAGAGAGGGGCAATGGGGTCCAACATGGGATCCCATATGGAGGTGGCTAAGCCAGCCATCTTCAGTGGAGAAGCAAGGAGAGTAGGGGGATTTATCATGGCTTGTAGATTATATATCAAGATGAAGTTAAGAGGAAACACGGTGAAGGAGCAAGTACAATGGATTTTGACATATGTGCAGGGAGGGTCAGTGGATGTGTGGAAGGAGAATATAATGGATGAACTGGAATCAGAGGAAGTAGAGTATGAATCAGTGGAGGAATTTTTAACATGTTTAAGAAAAGAATTTGGTGGAGGAGAGAAAGAGTTGGTGAAGGCGGCAGAATTGAGAAAGCTAGAGCAAGGAGGGAGAACAATGGAAGAATATGTTCAGGAGTTTAAGAGGGTGGCAAGAGGAAGTGGGTATAAGGGGAGGCTACTAGTAGAAGAATTTAAAAGAGGGATGAATGGAAGAATCCGGAGGAAGCTGATGAAGGCAGAAAATCCACCTGCCTCTATTGAACAATAGTACAGAAGAGCAATGGCTCTTGACAGAAACTGGAGGGAAAGTAGGAGGGAAGAAG
>JAJOHK020002127.1:0-10295 GCA_022457215.2 Leucocoprinus gongylophorus
ATGTAACTTTGTGTCCACGTTTTCTTGTTCCGTTCTTGGAGTCTGTAATCTATCTATAACCATGGCATGTCATATATGTAGAATTTAATTAATTGGGATGGTATCTTCGTATCCTGTCCTCCTTGTCCTCCTTCCATTGTCCTATATGCAAATGCTGCCAGCCTGTAAGAAAAAGTTGCTGCCTTCAATACTGGATCCTTTTTGGTGAAGTTGGGAAGACCTTTGCCCCTTTCGAGCCCTGAATGAGAAGTACTAGACTGGTGATCATGTGTTATATGGCTCCTCGAAATGAGCATGATATTTGATAAGAACACTGTAAAAGTATTATATAATAAAACTACTAGTAGGAAATGGCTTCGTCAATGATGTCAGATAACTCACCAGCTGCCATTGACTGCTGCAACAAACGACAAACTTTGTGTCCTTTGCCGGTCTTTCAAACTATGGAAAGTCGGTCACGGCTAAGTCGATCGCCAAGTTACCGTGACGTAGCATAAATTATTTTCTCCTTCTCCTGGTTGAAGCCATCGGCAAGAATCATCAGCTGTCTATTGATTTCTTTCTTCTGGCGGATCTGACAGTGGGTGGTGCAAATCGATAAAAGAAAGACACCCACTGGATACCTAACCTTAGGCATTCATTCACCCCCAATCAGTTCTGTAAGATTAATTCAGATCAGTGATTCCGGATTCCGGACTGCAAATATGTATTTGAGCTCAGAATCTAAAACCAAAAAAAACTACAAGAGCAGATGTTATATACCATATCCAGATATGATGAAGCAACCATACACTAATCCATCATACAGTCGAAAAGAACCCATAGCCGTTCGAAATAATCCAAGCAATGAAGAGTCGAGTCGACTCTATTTCCCACCAACTACTTCATCTTCTGCATCACTTGCCATAGTCCTTCTTGAAAACATCCCCGGATTCCTACCCGAAACACCAGATGATCTCATCACCGGACTCCCTGATACCCTCTTGTTGGGTGTAGGAGGGATTTGTGGAGAGGGGGAACCCGACATGCTAGTTCTGTTAATCGATGATATCATACTCTGAACATTGCTTCCACCTCGTCCACCCCTAGCAAATCTTGGACCTCGAATACCGGGACTCTGCCCGGTCTGTCCAGATCCGTGACGGCTAATCGTTACTTTTCCAGTTCCTAGAACAATATCCTCGTTTGGAGGGGTAGAGTTACTAGCCGGACTACCACGACCATCCAAACTTGCATTTGAGCGCTTCTGAGGCGTAGGTGGGGTAATCGAAGTAACTGCTTGCGGTGGTAGAGGCAGAGTCCTGGAATGAGGAGCCAAAGATTGTGGCTGAATGGCCAGCTGCGAAGGGAGAGAGATTGGAATCTTCGGCTCTTCCTCTTCCTCCTCTTCTTCTTCGCTTTCCTCTTCCTCCTCCTCTTCTTCCTCGGTTTCCTCTTCCTCCCCTTCCTCTTCTGTATCCTCAAACTCTTTCTCAGGAGGAGGGTCAACAAATTTTGGCCGAGGTACATCACCTACTTCATTCGAAGATTCCTTGAAGTGGAGACGAGAAGAAAGATCATCAGTCCCAGAGCCAGGTAACTGAGAAAGTGTTAAACCAGATGCCAAGCTTTGATGTTGGGCTGGTGGTGGAGGTGGGGTCTTCTGGTTTTGGAGAGATGGAGGTAGAGTTTGCGATTGATTGGCAGGTGGAGATGGCCTGGGTGTTTCATAGTCCGCGGATGATATCGGAGATGGGACAGATTGCGAAGCATCACTCTGTAGATCCTGAGGAAGAGGAGGCGGTGGAAGTGGGGGTGACTTGACACCCTGGGCAGCAGCTTGTTGAGCAGCAAGCAGTTGTTTGACATCAGCACCGATAGAGATCCTACTTCTGCTGACGCGCAAATCAATAGGGGCAGTGCGCTTGCGAATGGGAACTTTGCGTTCAGACTCGCGTTTCTTCCTCGAAATAGTAGGAGGCAATAGCGTATCATAATGTTTAAGTAAGTCAATGAACAGCACTGATGTAATGAATAGGTTACGATTTGGAAGAACAGAGAAAGCATATGCGTACGGGTAGGGTGCCTGTCTTGGATTGAAAGCTCTGTCTCTTGTTTGGGTCTCAGGATGGCTAAACAGAGAAATTATCAGCAGAAAACTTGCACTATTGATAGAAGGACGCACTTCTGCCAAAAGAAAGAGCCAGCTTGGTAATGAAGACCTCGTTAGACTCCTTAACCAACGTGATATCCATTAGCCTACGTGAATTAGTCAGTGAAAAAGATACTGTGGAAGAATCAACCATATATTCACGACTTCAAATGCTTGACTATGGCATCCAAAACATACAAATGAGCCCTCGGCAGCTTCTGCAAAGCAGAAGCCACGTTTTTCAGCCGTTCTGCTTCAAGGACTTGACCATCAGTAACCGTAGACGAAGCGCCTACAGAAGGATAAAGTTTCCTGAACTCATCCCATCCTTCATACAGGGCCAAAGGAGGGTCGAGTTCAAGGGCCCAGAGTTTGAGGGTGCTAGCGAGTACCGGTGCGTCATACTTGGTTAAGAGCTCGGCGGGAATGGGTTGATCGGGAGGAATGGCATTAAGAGCTTCACGGAGATAATGGACTGCCAGGAGGGGGACTTCATATATCCAAGTCTTGCGTTTTTCTGGGTGAGACAGTCAAAATCATATATTGCGTCCTGTACTAAACCTGTCATTTTACCATCATCATTTGGCATCTTTGGATAAGCCTCATCAAGTCCGTTCAACAAGGCGGTGACGACAAGAGGAATGATATCCTTCTTTTCCTCACCAGAGGTCAGAGTAAACCACCCTCCTTCAGCCCACTTCCTCAAGTCAATACCGAACACAACGTCAGATTCTTCGTGCGCAAATGACTCAGATATTTGAGGATCAGGTCGAAAGGGACCAGTGCGATAACGTTCAATCAAAGCAGTGAGGTCAGATTCGGGCTGGTAAGCAGCGATGAGAGTAGCCTGGCGCTCAATGGAAGGATAAACAGCCTTGGGGAGGTTAGCTAGAGTACCCTGGAACTGCAGAAGGACTAGAATGAAGTCGATGTCAAGAAAAGTATTGGCTTCGAATAAAACGCACCGGTCTTGATAGCCTGAAGGCGCTCAGACTCCCAATGCTGCAACACTTTCAGTGTCTCCTCAACTTTTTCCTCGAGTCTGAGTCTCTGTCTATCAAATTTGCGAACCGCAATCCGGTAGTTACGATCTGCCTCTTCAGCGTCTTGACGAGCACGGACATGAGTAGGTTCCCCATTAGCATTGGCAGCAAGAGCTTTGCTGACAAGATTCACAAATGCACCGGTGCGTTTGACGATGTCGGGTCTGAGGGATGTTGCCTCCTCTTTGCCGTCGAGGTTGAAAGCCTAGGACAAGATAAGCGGTCACCTGAAGTCCTCAAGTCATAAGCACGCAAATATTACCCTTGATCTAAATTGGTAAAAGGCTTCATCAGAGGATTCGAATTGATTGCCAAGTTCACCAAGACGACGGAGAACATTCTCGGCCTCCGTCAATGTCCTAGCAGCTTCCTCCGCGTGGTCAAGATTTCCGCCGAACCCTTCTACATTATCCTTCAACCAAGTGACGAACTCTTCCCCAGTAAAGGCGTCCTGATATTCGCCTAGAAGAGGAAATTTGACGGGTCTGAGGGGCAGCTCAGCTGCGGCACGTGTAAGAAGCTGTGAAATGGAGCTAGGCGGAAAAGAGAGGCCAGCAAGGAGAATACGTGGTAAAGGCTTGGGAGGCACAGACGGAGTGTTGTCATCAGGAGGGGAGATGGGTGGTAGTGAGAAACCTTGAGGCATGTCATCATTCACTTGCTCCTTGCCTTTACCTTTGTCAACTTTCGAGGGGGACTTTCCATCATCAGCAATTGAAAGATCATGAGAAATGCTGGGTGTCGTGGCAGCAGCTAGAGCATCTGCACTCTTTTTCTGAAACTGTTTCAAGCTAGCGGAGATACGCTCGGAAACTGTGGCAGAACGCTGAAGAGGCTTGCGGCCGTCGAGAGGTCTGATGCGAGGAGAACTCGTGTATTTGTCGGTGCTGCTGTCAAGGGGAGCAAACTTGACACTGGAGCTGGATGAACAGAGATCACAATGATTGGAAGGAGGTACTGACTCGTCTTCAGCGTCATCGGCACGTCTCATCTTGAGGATATACTGTTGCTTCAGTTTAGCCACATCTTCTCGTGCCTGTTCGTAGTCTTTGAGCCATGTACCGATCATAATGGTCTTGCTCTGGCGGATGCGGGTCTGGTGGTACGTTAGAGTGACGATGGTAACGGCAACGAGTGACACGCGCCTTATAGCCCTCTGACCACTCCTCGAACGGATCTGCCACGAGGATAATAAGCTCTTTGGCAATGCTGCGATGTGCTTGCCCCTGGGCGGTGGATTCTGCCTGTAAGCCACGAAATGCAAGAAGGAGGGAGGCACCATCATCTGCATTGAAGCCAGTGCCTGGTGTCCAATGAGGACTAGCGGTTTTGGACGGGAATGTATACGGCGTACCTCTGCGAGATGTAAGGTTGTTGATAAGAGTGTCAGCAAGATGGGCTTCTGCAGCACTGCGTGCCTACAAAGTAGGGTGAGCAGCAAGTACGCTCGAGGCAGGCAGACCTACACGAATAAAATCGATGATTTCCTGGTTTTCCGCCACACCCTGAAATGACGGAGATCAGATACCCGGAGCAACTATGTAAGGCAAAAAAAACCTGTTCAAGCTTTCTATAGAGAACCTCGAGACCTCTTCTGTAGTCCTGAGTCCAAAAGGAATTATTGAAAGAGAGGGGCAGGGATAGTATGGCCATGGTAGTGAAAAAAGGCCCAACCAGTACCCATGACAATTGCGACCTCACCAATTCCTATGCGTCACGTGCTCCCTGCCTTTTGGAGCAGTGCAGGCATCAGAATTTTTTTTGCTTTTGGGATGGATGGATTGTCTTTTTTTGTGGCCAATATAATAATATGTATACGTATACGAGCATGGGCCGAGTCAGTGCAAAAACAAAAACAGAGGACGGGTCGGCCGGAGAGAGCCGAGCCGAGGAAACCCAAAAAATTGGGTTTAATTCCTGCCATGGTCTCGCGACACTTGGCCACGGCTGCTGCCCGTCTGCCGTCTGTTGCAGCCTCAAATCTACCTCGATTTCCCCCGCAACAGTCTCTGTATGAGAAATCTGACATTCCGAAGCCGGCTTTCGATTCCGAGGCCTGGGCAGCAGCCCAACCTCCACCACCCTCAGCACTCATAGCTTTTGCGCACAGACTCGGTCTTTCCACCGTCATGAGCACTCCAGAGACCGTCCAGATGACATGCACACACACCTCTTTTATTCATCTTCACCGGAGAGTTTATCCTGACGCACCGCGGCCAGTCACCAATGACCAGTTGTCGACTCTAGGCAATGCACTCATGGGCATGTTTGCCTCGGAATTCGTGCATGCAGCATATCCATATCTCCCAACAAAAGTGTGGAAAGTTGCTGTCGCAGCGTATGTGGGTTCTTTAACTTGTGCCACTATTGCCCGGGAAATGGGCGCAACACCTCTCCTACGGTGGCATAGAATAGTATGTCGGTGTTCTCGCATCTCTTATATTGGTAACTTTTTTTTTGTGTCCTTAGCCAAAGGACGGCTCGCTCCCCGCTACCATGCACGATGATGCCCTTGCTTCCATTCCACGCGCCATTACAGGCCTCATCTACCAACAACGTTCTCTCCCTTCTGCCCGCCAATTCGTTCACTCCTATTTCCTCAGTCGACAAATAGACCTTCAGGGTATGCTCAAATTTGTCGAGCCCAAAAAGGCCCTCCTTGAGATGGTACGAAAGTTTGGACGTGAAAAGCCTGTCTCTCGGTACGTTTCTCAACTCTTCGCACTTCAATATCCGTCCTCATATCTCCTAGACTGCTCAAAGAGACAGGTCGTTTCTCCAACTCTCCCGTTTACGTTGTGGCCATTTTTTCTGGCGCAGACAAGCTTGGCGAGGGCAGTGGTAGTTCCCTCAAGATGGCCGAATACCGCGTCTGTCTATTTCACTATCTCTTATTTCGTTTCTGATTAACCGTCCAGGCTGCTGAAGATGCACTGCACCGTGTATACCTCACCCGCACACCCGACGACCTAATTCAGCTCCCTTCTTCCACCTTCCCTCTCGGTCTCGGCGATGTATTCCGTTTGGGTCCAGAAGGTACCTATACTGCTCCTGAGGTCGTCATGGCGGAGATCACACACGCAAGTGGCAAGAGCGGAGTCAGGTTGAACTCGCATAGTGGGTAGCTTAGACGAATATACATAGTATACTGCACGGATCCACCAGTCAATCTTAACTCTGCATTCCGGTCTGCAATGAGCTATCTAGAGGGTTTTTTTTCAATTACAATTGTAGACCAAACAGCTAGATGATGCTGTTTCCGTTCCATCACTGTTCCTTTTCTCCATCACCTTCAGCCAGATTGCAAGGATGGCATCCCCAACAGAGCTGTCATACGAAATGAATGAACGCGTACTTTGCTACCACGGCCCTCTCATCTATGAGGCCAAAGTCCTCAAATCGCCTATCACCCATACTGAGGAGACTGCACCTCCGTCAGGACCTGGACCTTACTATTTTGTTCACTACAAAGGCTGGAAACAAACGTACGTGTGGCGCCACTAGCTACTCAGTCGCCATCGCTCATCGTTCGAACTTGGTTGCCGCTCTGTAGATGGGACGAATGGGTTCCAGTATCACGGCTCCTGAAGCACAACGAACAAAATATTGCAACGCAAAGGGCGCTTCAAGCCACCGCCTACCCACATGGGCAGAATGGATCTGGTAGAGGTCCACTATTTGGGAGTAACAATGGCCCAGGGGGGTCGAGTGTAGGCGGATCGAATGGCCTGAAAGGTGGTGCTGGCTCCAGAGGAGGTGCCAGGAAGGACGGTACACATGGTGGGAGAGGCCAGAAGAGAACACGAGATGAAGTGCGCTTTTCTCCTGCTCAAAATGGACCTAGAAATGATGCTAATGAACGCAGGACGATGCTAGCAAGAAACCGGAAATGAAACTGAGTGTTCCAGATGTTCTGAAAGTGGTGCTGGTAGATGATTGGGAGGCTATCACAAAGAATAACCAGGTTCGAACTTCTAAATTCCTCTCATTTCTGACTTGAACTGTTGGCAGCTGGTTGCCCCGCTTCCGAGATCACCTACTGTTCAAGAACTGCTTGAGCAGTGGCAAAATTATATGCTTAAACTCGACCCGAAACCTGCTCGGTACACCCTATCTTTCTCTTACACTCACCTGCTCACACACATCTCTTTCCCCAACAGTCTTCGTGAACCCAAGCTGGTTCTCCCTACGATTGTCTCTGGGCTCACATGCTACTTTGATCGTTCTCTCGGCGCAAATCTTCTATATCGCTTCGAACGTCCACAGTATGCTGCTGTTCGCAAAGAATATATCACAGGTGGCCACGTTGTTCTGGGCACGGAGAAGGAGATGAGCCAAGTATATGGGGCAGAACACTTGTTGAGGATGATAGGTGAGGTGAACCTGGTTTTCTTCTTAGCAGTGGCTGAGTGACTTTCGTCCTAATAGTGTCTCTTCCACAAATGATTGCTTTCTCGGCTCTTGATGGAGAAAGTATCTTCCTTATTCGAGACTACGTTAATGAACTATTGGTGTACGTTGCACATCGTCACCACTACTACTTGTACTATCTAACCTCCTTTGTAGCTGGATGGCAAAGGAATGTGGACGCTTATTCCTCACGGAATACCCTTCCGCTAGTCTGAATTATCAGAACGTTTCTAGGTCATGAGCAACATGAACGAAACACTGCATTGTACGCGGTATGACTGGAATGACCGGTTCTCCTACTTTAATTGGACTGCGGTGTATTTTTGTTATTGATTTTGTTTTAATACAGAGCTTAATGCCATTTTTTGACCTGTGTTGCCGATTTCTCTCATGCCGCCGTCTCGCTACTCAATAGGCATCCTCTTCCGCTGCTTTCTCCTCCCCTCGTATCTTCTGCTTTTCTATATCCTGCTATCTTCCAAACCGCCCGAGGCAGTTACTCGCAGCAATGCGCCTGTAGCTCCGTTCTTGTTCACTGCATACATGCCTCTCTCTCTACACTCTTTGCCAAGTCTTAATATTCTCCTTGAGCCTTTCACGAGTACACGCTCGCCTCAGCTTTCGTTGCTTGTTTTTCTCTGTCCTGAAGCGCTCGTCTCGCAGATGGATTTTCACCTTGCTCAGGTCATCAAACAAGAAGCCCAATACCATCCAGACACAAGTCTCAACTTTTCTCTCGTCCCCGTTTCTTCCTCCCACATTTTCCAAGATGAGGTCTTTAGACTAGCTTCAGAGGCATCGACAGATTGGGTCCTGATCCTCGACGAAAATGGCATTGACAATGTCAGTGGACCTGCTCTACAGAGTCTACGAGATGGTGTGTTCCTCGATTCTACCTCCCCCGGGCCCTACGACCTCATTTCTCCGCCGTTGCCGAATGCAACAAATTCCCGTACATCCATGTATTCCGGACAGGATCCCTTTTCACCCAAGTTTCCTCTGTTTGTCCCCACATCAAACCTCAAGACATTCGTTCCCCCCAGGGACACCATCGTCTTTCTCCTTCCGACCGTCAAAATGGTTCAAGCTGCAAGTAAGATGATATGCAGTCTTCTCTCACAGCGCTATGTTCTCCGTATCCTTCTTTACAATCGGCATGATATTCTTTCTGGGGCCTCTTTGAAAGATTCCGACGTCAGCCTTACCAGCTGTTCACGGCATCTCACTGCCCACCGAACCATACCAAAGACACAAGATGGAAACCCACTGACGCCTTGGCTTTTACAGTCCAAATTTCAGGCCAAAATTTTTTTTTCAGTGCAGGAAGATAAATCTCTTTTAGAAGGTCTATTCTCTGTTCGTGAGCTCTCGGATGCCAATATCACGCGCATATACATACCCTCGACCCAATATGCATATACGGATTGGATCGGTTCGCTCTCCATTTCCGAACTTCAAAGTGTCTATGTCCATTCTCATATCTTGCACTCTTTACTAACAATCTCACCTTCACGACAGACTGGCACACTCCACAAATCACATTCAACATCATAACTCATAACCGCCCACACTCGCTCAACCGCCTCCTGCAATCACTGTCCTCTTCTCTGTACTTTGGTGATGATACAGATTCCGACCTTTTAAACGTCGCTATCCATATAGATTCTTCCGCGGACCCTGAAACCAAACGCCTCGCTCAGAGGTTTTCCTGGGTTCCTGAATCTCATGTCAAGATAAACCAACGGATAGTACACGGTGGATTACTACCCGCAATCGTCGAGTCATGGTACCCGCACGGTAATGACTCTTATGGGCTACTGTTGGAAGACGATGTTGAACTTTCACCCCTTTTCTACGCTTGGACTAAAATGGCTATTCTCAAGTACCGGTATCAACTTTCTCTACTGTAAGCCCATGCGATCACTAACCCTCACGTAAAGCTACGGAGCCAGATATAATACCTCCCCCCACTTATTCGGTATCAGCCTCTACCAACAGAAAAATCTTGAGCTTCCCCTAGAGGGCAGACAGTCTTTCAACGCCCGAGCTCTTTTTTCTTCTTACGCTGAAACAGATATCCCAATCAATACTCCATATCTCTCCTCCATTCCCTGCAGCTGGGGTGCAATCTATTTTCCGGAGCACTGGCGTGAATTCCATGACTACCTCTCTGGTCGTCTCGCATCCATCGATGCCAATAACGACGACGACGATGCCGAGGAACCAATAGTCCCAGGCGTACGCTCCAATAGATGGACTCACTCTTGGAAGAAGTTCTTCATCGAACTTGTTTATCTGCGTGGATACGTCATGCTCTACCCCAACTACGCTGATTTTGCCTCGCTTTCGACCAATCACCTCGAAGCAGGCTTGCACGTACGGAGAAAGATATCTACAGAAAAACGAGAGCTTTTCCTTCTCCCTCTCGTTCAGCTGTCTCCTTCGTTGTCCGATGGTGAAACCACTACTGGACTGCTCGACCTTCCCATGGAACACTTACCAAACCTCGAAGACCTACCTGTCCTTAATCTCACTGGCAGCCTTACAACACTGTATTCCCTGATTCAGAATGGGCAAGAGCGAGCGAAATATGTCAATGCAATGCAAGGTCATTCTGCAACTACTGTAGTTTAAGCAGTATATAATACATCACAGATCTGCAGTCTATAGGACTGTTGCCAGTAGTAAGTAGGTTAATACCTCATCAACGA
>JAJOHK020002128.1:0-10295 GCA_022457215.2 Leucocoprinus gongylophorus
TTGAGCAATTGTCGGGGTTTTTCTATGTTGCCATGTAAGATCTGTTGGAGGATTCGAGAAATGGAATTGGTTGTTCATTAACACTGAGCCAGAAGAACGTCATGCGAACCCAAACGACACCCAAACGGCATGTCCCACTAAGCATCCGAGCATCCAACCCTAAGTGTTACGAAACCCTGTGGACCAGTGTTTGGAAGAACGAGATTTGTTGGTGACCAGACAGAGACTAGGGGATACATCACATTGTTTCTCACCAGGTCCTAATGATAGATAGAGTGATCTCTAGGTCGTGCCCGCGCGAGTTGACCGTAACGTTACCTCCCTCCCAGGGTCGTGTCCTCACAACATCACTGTATGATCTCCCAGGGATTCAGATTGCAGAGATCCTAGGTGCACCTGAGTGGCTGTTGTGGAAGTCCTGACATAATTGGGATGTGTCATGGTATGCTTCGACCCTTATATTTTTGACTTTCTTTTCTTTTTATCTATTTTTTTATCTTTCTTTTCTTTTTGCTTCTTCCTTGGTCAATGAAGAGGTATGTGACCATGGTCACATGATGTGATATCATAGGTCTAGGACGTAGAAGGAACTAGAATGATAATATTAGAAAGCATGTTTACAGCATGTTAACCTCATAGTATACACATGGTGAACACAGACTAGTATGGGGTAATATATATAGTGTAGTAATACATTGGAGATTCTCTTTGTTAAGTTCTCTTGTAATCTCTATGAGACTCTTTTGCTATTAGACTACTTAAGCCATTGACTATCAGTAGTTGCCATAACAAGATGCCCTCTTAATAACTTTACTTCAGTTCTCCTATGTGGATTTCTCAAATAGTTGTTTTTGCTATCTGGTAAGGTATTAATGAGGTCTTCTATTGTTGAGTGAAGATTGGTCTCCAATTATTACAACTTAAACCAAATAGTTAGGCAAAAGAAGAATCTTATATAGTGTTTATACAAGAGAACTCAATAGAATCCCTGTTACAAACTAGTCTATCTTATATACTACAGACTGTGATCTGTGCACATGCTACAACTAACCTACTCTCAAGTCCATATACTTTCTACAAGGCCAACATGCTGTAATTATGCTATAAGATGTTATCTGTTCTAGAACCTTTTACAATCTTCTTTGTGTTATGTGATTGTGTGACCTGTGGCTATGATACATGTGACAACCCTGTAATAGATGTCATGCCTTCTCTATTATGTTTGTGATATATATAATATTATGCCAACTCTAATCCTAAGCTTTAAATAAGAAAATAAATATAAAATAAATAGATTTATTAATAACTAGATAGAGATTCTTTTATATCAAAGTTTATATACTAAGAACTTGATCTTTTTGATTACTGGAAATGGCTCATATACTCAATAGTTTCTTTTCTAGTCTTGTCTATCTTTCTCTTTATTATCTTATTTGTTTTTTCAAAGCTTTTTCTATCTTCTTTCTTACTTCTCTTATTTTTGGACAAATTCATCTATCTTTGGAATATTTTAAGTTGATTCTTTGCCTTTTTCATAAATATTTTTATTTTCTCTGAAGTTTATAAAAATAATAATTTTCTCACAATTAAGTATTGCCTATTGTTATAAGCAAATTTGGTCATTGTTAGAATAACTGGCAGAGTCTATGAAGTAGAGTGAAATTTGACAATCTCTAGGAAGTCATAAGTATATTAATTGACTAAGTATAAGCAACACTTATCTCTAAAAAGTTTTGAGAGAACAGAATAAGAACTCTTGGGAGTAACAACTATCCTATATACTACTAGAATACATTCTAATCTAATAAAACAGTGTTAATATAACTTAGAAATAATAGTAACCAAATAGTTAAAAACTCTGATGGAAGTATCTACTAAAAAAGAAAAAAAGCTCTCAGGAGCAATAATCAGAGTGGGTTGTAGCAACTGCTAGTCATAAAGACCAATAGTGCCATTAAAAGTAAACTCAATAGAAAGTATTCCATGAGAATTACAAGAGAACTCAACAAAGAGTCCCCAATAAATTGCTATCCTATTGATATAATACATACATGGTCTGTACTAATGATAAATAGTTCTACCCTAAAGTATATATATTGTCTATAAGCCTACCATACTGTTACTATTAAGAAAAATAAATAAAAAGAAAAGAAAAATATTAGTATCTCAGTGCATCATAATAGAGTAAGGAGAAAGACCTGGATGAAGTATAAGAACTTTATCTAAGATGTGTGAATGTGAATTGGGAATGACCTTGGCTTTAGTAGATGTGTTGTACCTCTATATGTTGCAATGGTCATATTTAGAAAGAGAGTACTAAGAAGTAGTGAGACATAAGGAAAGTTAAGAGTCTGAGTATAGGCACACAGATCAGTACTAGCTCTAGTTGATTTTTAAGATAAGAAATTACAAAGTACCTATTTGTCAGAGTTTAAGATAGAGGACTCTAATTATTTTATTTTATTTTATTCTTTTTTTCATTTCATTTTCTTTTATTTTTTATTTTTGGGGACTTGAGATTAGAGTTAATGTGATATCACTGTCATACTGTCATGCATCAGTCACATGATATAGTCACAGTCATATGTCACATGGAAAAGCATAGAAGGTTCTGGAAAGATGATGTCATACAACATGTTTCACACATATTGACCTTAAGGCAAACACATGGCTGTTTAGAGTAGGCTAGAAGTAATTAGCATGGACCATGAAGTTTTAGTATATATAAGGTAGACAATCCTGTACAGAGTTCTCTATCAAGTTCTCTTGTATTAACATAATACAAGGTTCACTCACTTGTTCAACGCTAAGAGCTTGAGTTTGTAACACTATTAGGACAACTAGCTGAAGATCATGGAATTTTATAAAGTTTATAATCTTTAGGAAAATCCTAAATAATATTGTTTATAACTGTCAAATACATGGCTTATTTTCAGAGAAATTTTAAAAGAACAGAATGAAGTTCTCTGGAAATAATAGCTACTCTAAATATCTAGAAGTTCATTTTAATCAAGTGAAATATCAGATAGGACATTTGGTAACCTAATTACAGGATGATAAAACTGAATGGTCAGAAACTTCAATATAGCATTCTTAAACATTGCTAGACAGTGGGAGCTCATCAGTCAGTGGTTGAAGGAAGTAGGTTAATAATTAGAAAAAAGTGAGTAGAGGTCTAGCAACATTATAGTGAGATATTGGTTAAAAACTTGAGAAACAAGAGGTTCACAGGATTGATAACAGGCCTTAATAATACTATAGATTCAAACTTCAGCAAGATAGGTCCTCTTACAATATCTATATAGCTTAAATACTAGTACTTAGTAACTAAGGCTATATTTGAGAATTAGAAAAGATAGGTAATTACTCTAGATATACTAAAATTCTTGAAATGGAGTCTGGAGTTTTATAGAGATCAGAAGAAGGTCATATAATCAGTTATAGAGTGACCAGTCATGAAATAGAACCAGGTTGATTAATATTAGAAGAGTATTGCAGACTAGAAGAAAGATATCTATTTTCACAAATGTTTTTAGCAAAGCAGATATTGGGTAAGCATTATCTATAATGGGAATTAGATGGATCAAATGTGTTTGAATGAGTATATGTCACATATAACCAAAGATATTATTCCATCTCTTGATTGACTCTCTCAATCTGTCTATCAGTTTGGGAATAGTAAACTGTGAAGAGTTTTTGTTTGATTTCTAGCTGATTGTAGAGTTTCTTTATGATGTTTGAAATAAATTGGAGTTTCTGATCACTTATTTATTATAGAAATATACTGTGTCATCTTTGAGAATTGATCTACCACTACTATCATTCTATTATACTTTCTTAAGATTAGTAGAAGTTCTACAAGATTTAAACTTAAAGTATTCCATGGTTATTAAGGAACCTCATTTGGATATAGTATTTAGCACTGTTCACATTCAAGTATATATCTTCTGATGTGAGAAAGCATGTGAGGCCACCAGTAATTCCTTGTTATAAGTTTATAAATCTAGACTTTAGTATAACTTAGATGTTTTGCTAATTTGTGATTATGGTGATCTTGGATTATATACTTCTGAAGAGTAGTTGAGTCTAGATATATGTGTTCTGTTCTGTTCTATTCTGGACTAGAAGAATCCTAAACCTTCCAACAAAAATGGTTAGGTAAGAAAGCTAGCTAATAAATTTAAAATTTAGAGTCATTAATTGGCTGTACAATAAGAGACTTGGTTTTATGAACTAGTTACTTCCAATAAATAGTACCAATAAAAGTAACCAACCAATTAAGGCTTTAATGAATCTTAGTTTCAAATTTTAACTCAAGCACTATTAAATCTTAACTATAATCAAAAGATAAAAAAAACTAGAACTTATGAAATAAAATGTACATAATGACACTAAGTAAGAAAGTTTACCAGAAAAAAGAAGATCTACAGGAAAACCATGAAAAATATTATAATATTAAAGCTAGAAAATCTACTATAGATAGTGTCATTAAAGCTAAGCCTAATATATCCTTTTCTAAGTATTCTAAGCATTGTTCTTTAATGTTAAATATCTCAGATAAATCATTATAAAATATTTATTTTAATTCATTTATTTTATGATCCTCTAAAAATACTTAGCTTCTTTACTGTTAAATTTTACCAGATTAATCTCTTTTAATTTATCTATGGTTTCTTGAGATTGTTTATAATTTAAAAGGTCTTCTTTTTAATTTAGCTAAGGTTTTAGCTATATGTTTATAACCAGCCAGAGAATTAGTATTAGCTAATATATTATATTCAAAATCAAAATCATCTAAGTAATATTGCTTTCTTTTGATTATTTTATTTAGTTAACAATATTCAATTATTTCAAAAATAAAGTTTTCATGTCTATATTTTATTGCATTATATATTGGTATTTATTCAAATAGTTAGTAAAGTTATAGGAATTTCTAGGAATAGAATAAGTAAATATGCTAGAGGTATTAGAAAAGAAATAAGAGAAAATAGAAAAGTAATTAAGTTTAAGTATAGTAATGTAATTGAATAGTTTTTTTTAAACACAATTATATATATATATTGGTTTTTATCAGTTTTTTTATATCTTAACAGTTTATCTAATATATTTTGTTTTATTTTATTTTAATTTTAATTTTTTAGTTTTAGTTTTGTAGTTTGTAGTAGTTTGTGATAGTTTATTAAAAACAATTTTGTACTTTATTTTATTTTATTTTAATTATTTGTTGATTGTTTTTATTTTTATTATACAAGAGAATAAGACACTTTGACAATTAGTTTACATTTTTAAATTTTAGTTAGATCAATATTTATTTGACTGGAGAGATTAGAAATTTTTACAAATAATCATTGAAAATTTTTATTATTTGGATATATAGCTCTTAAGTTCTTTTGTTTTAGTGTAGTTTAAAGAAAGGTTCTATATGTGATTTAGTAACAGTTATAGATGTTGTAGAATACTTTTTGTTAAAGTTAGAAACAATAGACTTAGTTTATTTTATTTTTATTTTTTATTTTTATTTTTTATTTATTATTTATTGTTAATGTCACAAACTTAATTCAGCTTGTATCTCTACAACTAGTAGACCAGTTTTCACAAACCAAGTTGCACTGGAAAGCCTCAAATGAGGGCTATCCATATATATGTGAGAGATACAAAAGTGACAACAAATGACTGAGATATCAGACCATCAGTAGCTATAAAAGCTTTGTCTGCTAATATCTCATGAATGGCTAAATGGATTCCCATGATTGAACTTGCATTGGAAAGTGCTCATCAATCCATTTCCAACAATATATGATATGCCTCAAAGCAATAAGTGTTGGTAGAGATACAAGCATATCAATGTAGTAACATAATTAGTTATCTTCTAAAATTAGCCTAACAGCTGCTATGACAGATGATAGCTCCCATCAAGTACAAGTTTTGATCATGTGATGGTAACAGCTTACACACAGACCATTACTCTTTTGTATATATACTTCTGTATCTAAGGATTAGACCTCAAACTTAATAACATCAATTATTCTTGTTGATACTACTTATTACCTATTATCATTATCTCCTTATACTGAACTTCTGAAACACCATTAAGTTCAAGTATCACAACCAGTGAGTAGCTTATTTGTGATAGTTAACTAAAGGCAAAAAAGACAAAAACATAATACATCACACATATTACACATATCACACACTCAGGTGATATGATGGAACAACATAGAAGGTTCTAGAGAAGATGACATCATATGGTATAGTTAACATATGTTGACCTCAAGACAAACACATGGTTATTAGGGTAAGGCTAAAGAAGTGTAGCACAAACTATTGGTAGTTTGTATATAAGATAGATATTTGTGCTTAGGAACTCTATCAAGTTTTCTTGTGTTACTTAATATAAGAGTGTGTCTTTTGCTTTAACACATAAGCCTAAGTCATAATACTTTTGTATTAAAACTATAGATTGTGTAAAAGTATAGCTTTTATTAAAAATTATGTTTTCTATTAATTTTGATTAAATAGAATCTATAATATATAGAAAAGCTATTTTCTTTATTTGAATTAGCTACTGTTGAAAATTTGTAGTAAAATTGTTAGTTGTCATTGACTGTTATTATAGTGTTTAGCTCTTAAATAACTTTAGTTACTATAATATTGAATATTATTGAAAACCATGTGATTGTTGGGTTTTAAAATAAAGATATCAGCAAGAATTTTTAAGAAAAAATAAGTTAAGTCTAAAGATGCACAGTAACTAAGTTATATAAATGTTTAATTTTATACAAAGAGCTTATTGTTTTATTATTTTATTATTGTGCCAATTTTAATAGTGTATAAAGCAGTAAATCTAGATAAATAAATAAATTTATATATATTGATGAATAATTTGAAAAAGAATAATATTTCTAGGAAACTTATACTATAAATCTAAATAATCCTTCAATTATGACTAAATTAGTCATTGAAAAAGCTATAAAATTTTTTTGAATAAAAATATTACTAATATTGAAAATAATAAACATATTATTGTTTTATTTTGAGTTGTTTATGTTAATAGAGTATATAATATACTAGGACAATTAAATAAATTGAATAAAGAGAATATGAATTGTTATATAAACTATATTGATTATTATAAAGCTAAAGCTATTAACAAAATAATTATTAATTTTGAAGTTAGAGATGGTTTAGCTACAATTAAAAACATACAAAGAAGCAAAAATATACTTGTTTTCTTTAGAAAATTACTCTTTCTTTTCTTTTTTATTTTTCTTCACCTTTTCTTTTATATAGTCTTTTATATCTTTTAGTTCTCTCCACCACTTGTTCTTCTCATCTATTCTGTGTAACTAAACTAGTTTTATCTTGAAAATTGTCTAACTTTCATTATTTAATCTCTTCTGGTCACAGTTAGACTACTTGAATAAGATATCTATCTTTCTTGTAGTAAACCTTAGTTTATAAATCAGTTTAAAATCATAGTCTTGAATCTCATAAAACTATTAAGCTTATTATTGGTTTAATTTTTGGAGCTTTTTAAAATATTTAAGATTCTTATAGTCTAACCATAGCTCAAACTTGGAATCTACTAATTAATATTACTATTATTTGAGACTAGTTATGATTGCTAATAACTCTCAGTCATAAATTTTATAGTTTCTTTTGGTTTTATTTAAGGCTTGGGATATATATACAACTGATTACTGGAAGTTGTCACATTCTTTGAAGCCTGGTTTACTCCCATTGTCTTAATCTTATCTATATTCTTCTATATTCATTTCTATTTCTGTTTTCTTTCTTTCTTTCTTTCTTTCTTCTGATTTTTTATTCTTATCTGAATTCTCAGTTCTAGTCACACTTTCTAGTTATATTTGGTCCTTAAAAGCTTATTTCTAAGAGTCAGATACTGTTATAAACTGACTTCTAAAACTTCTAAGACTCTGATCTTAAATAAACTCTAATCAGTTCTAGATATACTTTTATATCTATATGTCAGGCGCAGTTCACACCGGGGTGGAAGTCTGCAGAATAGACTCGGAGATGAGCGGACTTGTGGAACAACCTTGGCTTCAGCTTATGTGCTGCGCCATCTGTCTGCTGTGTGGTTGCAACTTCAGATGAAGGAGGGAAAGTCCAAGTGGAAGTGAGTACTGATTGGTGTGTTGCTGTTAAACACCGGAGATCGAGTTTAATAAGAGTTTTATCTTTGTCGATTATCAGACTAGTGAATTACAGTGTAACTGTTGTGGCAACCACTAGACACAACGTCCAATGATCTCACTAACGAGTAAACCTCAGAGAAGGAGTATAATGTGGGATTTCACAAGAGAACTCAACAAGAAGTCTCTGCTAAATTAGAGTCCTATATATACAAAACATGCTTGGTCCGTGCTACCAATATTTAACCCTACTCTAATGTCCATGCTTCATCCTCATTCCTGCCTCATGTTCTACTCAAGGCCACCATGTGTGTTCCATGTGCCCTGACATCATCTTCTAGACCCTTCCATCATGTTCTAGGCTTGTGATGTCACACCATGTGACATGTCATGTGACTTTCTTGTCACGTGCCTTCTTCATCATCTTTCCAGGAAAATAAAATAAAGAAAAAGAAAAGTAAAATCAGAAAAATAAAAGAAAATAAAATAAAAAATTGTTAGTGTTCAATGTCCCATAACAGTAACTACTAGTCTTATATACAAACTGATAATATAGGAGATGCTTGGGGTTTCAGTGGTAAAACCCCTATTGCCCCGAGCAGAAGTTTCAGTGTTGAGACACTGACAGGAGTAATTCCATCATGGAAGACTGAGTTGAATAGGAGTATCTCTGCTGTGGAAGACAGAATACCCGGATGGTTGCAGCACTGCCATAAGATATGTTGCGAGAAAGGTGGCCACCATGGAAGGTGGGCTTGTATGATTCGGAGGTAGTTTCACTGCAGGGATGTTATTTCCGGACAGGTGGACTTGTATATGACACTATACTTGCTTATGTCTCTCATATTTTACTTTCTAATATATTATTACCTAGGCTCCTAATCATTCTATCTTTTAGAAAATATTTCTATAAAAGTAGATACTTTGTAGCTCTCTAGTCTGGAAATCAAACCTAAGTAACATATTTCTTTTTCTGAGCTTGAACCTAAGCAAAACTACTTCTTTCACAGCTATATAACAAACAGTAGTATAACACATAAGTGGAGTGATCAACCCTAAATGAAGCTAGATTGATCTACATTAAAAGGGTGGTACAAACTGGAAGAGGGATATCCATTTTCACAGATGTTTTGAGTGGAGTGGATGTTGGTGAGCATTATCTGTGATAGAATCAGATGGGGTTAGATGGGTTTTGGTAGTATGTGACAAAAACCAGGACTATCTTTTTATGTTGGCAGTGACATATCTTTCTACTAGGAGAGTAGAATAACTTTCTCTAATACTCTAAGTTCCCCTTCTGAAATATATGACCAGTATGATAAATAGAGATACAGCACACAAGCTGAAGCCAAAGGTTGTTCCAACTCTCACATTCCATGTACTTGGATAACACACAACTTACTCATTTGGACTTCCAAGAGTCCACTATTGGATCTTGGATAACAAGGTGTAAACCACATCTAACAAGAAATGAATTCTCAGGCTGCTAAACCAAACTGATTGAATTGCTTAATGTCTCTATTTTTCAGACACAATTCTTTGGAGAGAACATTGCATGTTAGCACTATCACCTGCTAGAAGATGGTCTATGCTAAAAAGAGAAAAGAGAAATCAGAGCGAAGTTTCCATCTCATAGATCAGTACTGTAAGGAATCACTGTGAGAAAGGTGTTGGCTTCCGCAGAAATTGGTTGCATCATAATTTGAGCCACATTATTACCTTGTGTCTCTAAGGTATCCATGTTGTTGTCTTGAGTCCCTTGGGTACTTCCATCTGGTTTTCCCAATCTTGGGCTTCAATTCTTTCTGCACAATTTACAGAAAATAGTTGACTCGTTTGAGTTACTTTGGTCAGATGTAGGTAAGTTGTTAGAATTCGTGTTTGGAGGATTCTCAAGGTTGTATGCACTACCATACAAGATGGTGGTAAAGGGGAAAGAAGTGAGGAAAGATTACTGTCGTGCAGTTAAAATAATCTGTGATGCCTACCCCTGGTTCCTAAATGTCATCCGATCATCCGATCCAGATCCTAAGTGATCGTCTGCTCCGACTCCCCTGAACACTATCCAGCTATAGCAATAACATCTTGTAGGGACTGCTGTTCGAGAACCATGTGTTGGCAGTCACTCGACAGGCAAAT
>JAJOHK020002129.1:0-10282 GCA_022457215.2 Leucocoprinus gongylophorus
GTTAGGACCATAAACAGTCCTCATAGCTTCTACCAGAGTAGGAGCATTAGTCTGAGGTGAAACCTTAAAGTGATCCCAGCCAGCCTCAGAAATTGCCTGGAGCAGATTCCAGACATAAGAGCCTACTTCCAAAATAGTAGGAAACTGCTCAATAGGGTGCCCTCCAAGAGAGTGCTGTTTAATAAAGCCTGTAAGGCGTTTAAGGGAGGTAGAGAGCATATTTGTATCAGTCTCCAAGTGTCCAGAAAATCCAGACAGTGATAATGCATGGTGTTCACCATCCTAGAGCTCAGTATTGTGAGCGATGTTTTGATTTCCCAAATGGGAAGATGACTCAGCTGATCCATGGATCATGTTGAGTGGTCCAAGCATAAGGGCTTGGGGCAGTTGGGCGCTTTTTGGGACATTTTCAGCCCCAGAAACCAAGTTACTGCCCAGGAACAGGACCATAGACAGTCCTCATAGTCTCCACAAGAGTGGGAGCATCAGGTTGAGGTGAGATCTTAAAGCGATCCCAACCAGCCTCAGAGACAGCCTGTAGCAATCTCCAGACATAGGAGCCAATTCCCAAGACAGAGGGGAACTGTTTAATAGGGCGACCCTTGAGAGGGCGCTTTTGAATAAAGCATGCAAGACACTTTAGTGAGGTGGCAAGCACCTTAGCATCAGCTTCAAGGTGCATGTCACAGCCAGACAGTGACATCACATGGTGGTCACTATCCCACAAGTTAGTATCATATGTGACATTATGTGTCACACTGTCACAGGTCACAGGATGTGACAAGGTATGTGACGATGTGTCACAGTCACGTGTCATGTCACGCTGACTGGTCATGTCACACTCCCTTCCTAATTGGGGGGCTGACTCAGCTGATCCATAAATCATGTTGAATAGTCCAAGTATAGTGGCTTAGGAGGCTGTTTCTGGCCCAAAAATCAAGTTCCTGCCCTCCTTAGCAGATACCTGGTCATCCCAGCTTATAGTAGATGCTTTTCCTTCAGGAATAGGAGCAGGAAAAGCAGCTGGAAGCTTCAGAGAAGGCAGTCTTTTGAAAGAGAGCTTGCCTATAGTCACCCTTGGGGCAGTAGGCGTCCTAGGGTCAGAACCCATGCTCTCCTCCTCACTTTCACCTGAGGAAGATGAAGATAAGGCCTCAGGAGAAGGGTTCCTTGAGGCAGAAGAAGCAGAAACACTCCTGGAAGAGCATCTTGCAATGCGACAAGTTTGAGGTCTTTCTCTAGAATGAACTCGCTTACCAGCTCTAGAACTGGTCCTGGAGAGAAGGTTTAGAGAGTCCGGAGACTCACCAACATGCTGTGAAACTGTCCTGGAGACCAGGAGGAAGTGTAGGATTTTTGTTTGAGTTTTTCGGAATTTTCAGATTAACCATGGTGGTGGTTAAAGGAAGAGAAGTGACAAGCCCACTCTTTGGCTGTCTGCTCTGCACTTAGGTTGTTCTTTTCTCAAGGCCATGGCTATAGGATTGACTTCTGGGACTGCCCCAGCAAGGCTGAGTGGTCCCTTCTGTTATGGGACATTGAACACTAACAATTTTTTATTTTCTTTTATTTTTTCTGATTTTACTTTTCTTTTTCTTTATTTTATTTTCCTGGAGAGACGATGAAGAAGGCACGTGACAAGGAAGTCACATGACATGTCACATGGTGTGACGTCATAAGCCTAGAACATGATGGAAGGGTCTAGAAGATGATGTCAGGGCACATAGAATACACATGGTGGCCTTGAGTAGGGAGTAAGGCAGATATGAGGATGAAGCATGAACTATAGGGCAGGTTTAGATAGTGGTAGCATGGACCAGGACACATTTGTATAAATAGGACACTAATTAAGCAGAGACTCCTTGTCGAGTTCTCTTGTGAATTCCCACATCATACTTCTTTTGAGGTTTACTCGTTAGTGAGATCATTTGTCCTTTGTGATAAGTGGTTGCCACAACACCTTCACCAACTGGTCCATAATGATGTGACTAACACTAGAGTATCTGCTGGGCCCCATCCAGCAACTTCCATTGACTTCCTGCGCTCTAAAAGTGTCATTTCTTGCCTAGACACTTGGAGAACATTGTTTAATCATCCCACCGTTCAAGGTCAACATTTCCTCCCTCTCAGAGACAGGAATCGATGATTTCTACAGCCTAGCTACTCCAAAGGTGGTAGTTGGCTTCCTCACATTGGCCAGTCAGTCACATTATGTGCCAGGGCGACTAGAGCCATCCTTAACCATGCTCCCATTGGGGAATACAGATAGCACTTTTTCCCTGCAGAGTGCACCCAGTGTCTGTGTGGCCATTGCCAGGTGGAAATACAACAACATATCTTTGCAAACTGCCCTAGGTTTGCCCATAGTCCTTTAATTGACCCATCTCCATCAGTTAAGGACTTTGTTGACTTCTTGAAGGTGCATCCAGGTGCATTTGCCTTCTCTCCTCAAGAACAACCTCCTCCTCCCTCTGAGCCTCCATGAGTGCTCAAGTGTTCTGCTTTTCTCATTCTGTAGATAGATTTTCAGTTTCCTTTTCTCAGCTTCTTTTGACTCTGTATTTTGAGTATGATAGGTCTCTCTGGACTTGGACACATAATCAGTAGGTTGGTTACAAGCAACCTTTATCTAGATTTCACTTCTGATCTCTTCTGACTGTAATAATGTCTCTATCTGCCTATGAAGGGGGTTTCTGTCCTCTGAGACCTCTAAAACTGTAGGCTACTTGTTGTAGATAGTCTGCCACAGACTACGACCAAGCACTGTGTAATAAATTGATGAACAAAAAAAAAAAAAGAAAACCATGTTGTTGCCCTCCTCAGCAGCAACCTAGTCATCCTAGCTCATAGTAAATGCCTTCCCTTCAGGAAAAGTGACAGGGAGTTTGAGAGAAGGTAGTCTTTTAGAAAAAAGTTTGCCTGTAATTACCCTTGGGGCAGTAGGCATCTTGGAGTCAGAACCCACACTCTCCTCCTCACTTTCTCCTGAGAAAGATGAAGATAAAGCCTCAGAAGAAGGGTTCCTTGAGACAGAAGAAGCAGAAATACTCCTAGAGGAGTGTCTTACAATACAATAAGTTTGGGGTCTCCCTCTTGAATGAACTCGCTTACCAGCTCTAGAACTAGCTCTGGAGTATGAATTTGAAGAGTTTGGAGACTTACCAACATGCTGTGAGCTGTCCTGGATACCAGGAGGAAGTGTAGGATTTTTAATTGATTTATTCAGATTTTTTGAGTTAACCATGATACTGGTTAGTGGAAGAGGAGCGTTATGCATGAGAAATTGACACTAGCCTCTATTGAAGAAGGACAGGAGCTGGATGTCTCTGTGGTTGACTATATCTCCCCTGAGAGCAAAGCAAAGCCTAGACAGTCTAGAATGGATAAAGCACATAACTCTGGGTGTTTGCTCAAAGCTCTGTGGAAATCGGACCACCTGTGTCCAATCTGGGTGAATGGGAGCACCAACAACTTCATCACCTCCAGAGGCAGTAGTAGATGGTGCAAAACGAATGAAGTTCCAGGGAGGTTTCTGGATAAATAAGATATCATACAAGTCTTTCTGGGACTCCAGAAGACTATCAACCAGCATATAGTTCTTCTGAACATTCTGTGAATAAATACAGATTATGTCAGTTGTACCAGACATATTCACTGACTACCTCCACTGGAGCCATTGATAGTGCTGTAGTTGGCTCGCCAGAGCACACCTCAGCAGTCTTGTTGGCATGCTACTGCTTGTCAAAGCAATGGCACCAAAATGAACACTTGTTGTCATCAGTAGCATGGTCACTCCTGCAGTTCAAACACCTGAAAGTGTGAGGACAGGGGACAGAGCGTACCAGCTGCAGTAGCCTCTCTAGAAGGGTTAGACTTAGTGTTAGCCTTGCAACACCAAGCCAAGAGCCTGTGGTTCTCAGCTCTGTAAGGACCACTACATTTCTGACACTTAGTGCATTAAGTGTGACAGGCATGTGTTGGGTGTCCCCAATGCCAGCAATTGCGACACTGTCCAACCTCAGGGTGTATAGCAGTCCCTCAGACTGTAGCTGTGTGATGCCCAAAGTTAAATGAGTGGTTAATGAGGGTCTTACCTTTGGAACCCTTTTGAGAGTCCCAAATGTCTATCCAGATAACAGACATGTCAGAGCTGGGTGAGGCCTTCATAATGCGAGGCATAGAGGCCAATGTGACGCCCTCAAATAAAGGAGAGCTAGAAAGAGCTTCTGCCACCTGGGCAGGAGTAACAGGAAGAGATGACTTGGAATTCCAATAGGGGACACCTAAGATCTTCAACAAGGACTTGGATTGAGGCAAGCAAGGCTCTACCTCAGTAATCTCACCAAGACCAGCAGTTTTCTTCAACCACTGCTTGATAACTTCTAGCTCTGCTGCAGAGACAACAGAGTTGGTGGACATGGACACATCATCCTATGCCTTGTGCACTGACTCAACTCTAAGCTTAGAGCGAGCCTCAACCAAGCCTTTGTTATAGGACTGGCCTGCTGAAGCAGCATTTGTCACCATGGTACCTTTTCCTCTAACCACTACCATGGTTAACTCGAAAAATCCAAATAAATTAATTAAAAATCCTACACTTCCTCCTGGTATCCAGGACAGCTCACAGCATGTTGGTGAGTCTCCAAACTCTCCAAATTCATGCTCCAGAGCCAGTTCTAGAGCTGGTAAGCAAGTTCATTCAAGGGGGAGACCTCAAACTTGTTGTATTGCAAGACGCTCCTCTAGGAGTATTTCTGCTTCTTCTGTCTCAAGGAACCCTTCTTCTGAGGCTTTATCTTCATCTTTCTCAGGAGAAAGTGAGGAGGAGAGTGTGAGTTCTGACTCCAAGACACCTACTGCCCCAAGGGTAATTACAGACAAACTTTTTTCTAAAAGACTGCCTTCTCTCAAGCTTCCTGCTACTTTTCCTGAAGAGAAGACATCTACTATGAGCTGGGACAACCAGGTTGCTGCTGAGGAGGGCAGTAGTTTGGTTTCTGGGGCTGAAAATGTCCCAAAAAGCACCCAAGTGCCCCAAGCTCCTATACTTGGACCACTCAACATGATTTATGGATCAGCTGAGTCAGCTTCCCTTTGGGAAATCAAAACATTGCTTACAATAATGAGCTCTGGGATAGTGAACACCGTGCATTGTCACTGTCTGGATATTCTGGACACTTGGAGACTGATACAAAAATGCTCTCTACCTTCCTTAAACACCTTACAAGCTTTATTAAGTAGCACTCTCTTGGAGGGTGCCCTATTAAGCAGTTTCATACTATCTTGAGAGTAGGCTCTTATGTCTGGAACCTGCTCCAGGCAATTTCTGAGTTTGGCTGGGATCACTTTAAGGTTTCACCTCAGACTAATGCTCCTACTCTGGTAGAAGCTATGAGGACTGTTTATGGTCCTAACCCTATTTCAACTCCTTCTCCTGATGTTGAGATGGATGTTGATATACCAGAGGCTGGAGAAGTTGCCCTCACCCTGGTTACTAACAAAAAAGGGGGCAAGAGAAAGGCCAAAGCATCTTCTTCTTCTCTTTGTTGTAGCAACCACTTGCCAGAATGGCACTCGTAGTTTGCTTACTTCAGCAAAGCTCTTAGTTAGCTATCTAGTAGTGGGATTACAAGAGAACTCAACAAGGAGCCCTCACTATATTATCCACTATATATATACATGGCTCCTGGTCTGTGCTACAACAATATCTATCTGGCCCTTAAGTCTATGCCTCTACCTCATACCCATTACTCATCCACCATGCTTCCTACATGTGCCCTAACATCATACTCTTAATCTCTGCAGTACATGTGCACACCATGTGTACACTATGAGGAACCCTTGTCCCTTGATGTCGCTCCTAACCCTAACTCCTTTCCAGACTCTTCCCAATCCTTCTAGACCCTAAGTTCTTCCAGACCGCTCTAGCCTCTGTCACATGACTTCCAGGTCATGTGCTCTCCATCCATTGGAGACTAATAATTACTACTGTCCTATATCTGTCCACTAACACTAACTCTAAAGTTTGTCCACACACTCGTCTTATAACACTCTTACTAACTCTAGGAACAAGATTCCACTTGTTTTAAGAGCTTCTCCTGCCCCCAAGGCAGTAATCACTAGTGCAGCTTTAAAACTAGCTGCCACTCGCTCTTCTTCAGCTGTAACAGCTATAACAACCTCCAAGCCTGCTCAGCTTCAAAATGGGCCCCCACCGGTCTCCTTGGCCTCCAAGCCTAAGGCCAAATCATTTGCTCAGGCTGCAAAAGCAAACATGTCTGGTCCCAAATTTGCTCCTGCCTTGTCTTATGAGGACTTTCTGCGATTACTCCAGCTTAAGAAGGCATTTCCTAACCTGCCTCAAGCTACTATTATTTCTATGCACCAGGCGAGCCTAGGTGTTGCAAGGGCCTCTCAAGGAAGCCCCAGTTGTCCTTCTGTCTCAAGGACACTTAAAATGACAATCCAGTGACCTACCAGGCATCAGGTCTTAATACTACTTACTCTAGCTGCTGTTGAGACAGTAGTGGCCAATGCTGCATTTTTTTTTTTGATCATCAATTTATTACATGGTGCTCGTTTGCAGTCCATGGTAGACTATCTACTACAAGTAGCCTATAATTTTTGCCTCAGGAGACTAAAACCCCCCTCCTAGGCAGAGAGACATAATTAGAGTCAATAAAGATCAAGGAGAAATCTAAGTAAGAGTTGCTCACAACCAACTCACAAATTATGCGTCTAAGTCAAGAGAGACCTATCATACTGAGATAACAGAATCAATAGAAACAGAGAGAGATGAGACTGAGAAACTATCTACAGAAACAGAAAAGCAAGCCAAGTGAGCACTCATGGAGGCTCCGGAGAAGTGGGAGGTTGTTCTTGAGAGGAGAAGGCAAATGCACTAGGGTGCTCCTTCAAGAAGTCAACAAAGTCCTCAATTGACAGAGATAGGTCAATTAAGGGACTATGGGCAAATCTAGGGCAGTTTGCAAAGATGTGTTAACATGTTTCCACCTGGCAATGGCCACACGGACACCAGGTATACTCTGTAGGGAAAAAGCATGTCTATACTCCCTAATGGGAGCATGATTGAGAATAGCTCTAGTTGCCCTAGCACATAATGTGACCAACTAGCCAATATGGGAGAGCCAACTACCATCCTTGGAGTAGCTGGGCTGGAGGGGATTGTGGTTCTTGTCTCTCAGAGTCAGGAAATGGCACCACTGGACTAAAGTATAGTTGAAAGCAGCTCTCCAAGTGTCTAGACATGAGAGGATACTCTTAGAGCAAAGAGCATCCAAGGATGTTACTGGATAAAGTCCAGCAGCCACTCTATTATTAGTCACATCATTGTGGACCATTTGGTGAAGAGACCACTCAGCATTGCTAGGACAGTTCCAGAACTCAATCCTATGGCTAGAACTACTACAAAAAAATGATTGGAGTGCAGAGCAGACAGCCAAAGAGTGGGCTTGTCCAAAGTACACTAAGGGGTCAACTGATCTCCTAGCAGAGTCTAGAGAGTCAGTAATCAGTATAATGCGTTCAATATCCATACTGGTGGCCTTGAAGACACCCAGTCTTATAGCAAACAGCTCAGCATCAGGAGCAGTTATTCTACCAGCTGGGGCCTTGGAAGACGACACCTGGTGGCCTAGTCTCCAGAAATGTACAGAAGACACAGCATGTTCCTGGAGGATATAGCACTTGCATTAGTAACAATAACAAGAGTGGAGGAGGAAGAAGAAGCCTCAAGACAAAGACAGTCAAAAAACTCCAAGTGGGTGTTGTGATCGTTAAGACCTGAGTGATTGCAGAGATGGAATGAGATGCGATTAGGAAAGCTGTCTAGTAGTCTACAACCTGGTGTAACCTCAGCATCAAGAGGATTGAAGTGTTCAGTGAGGCTGAGTAGTGAAGCTTCAGTATCCAGAAGAGGGCCCTTCAAACAAGCATACTGGGCATTATTTAAGAGAGCAAGCAATTGTGAGTGGGGGTAAGTGCCCTTTGAGTTTCTAGCACTAAGTAGAGACATCAGTGTATGTTGTGAAGGAAGAGTAGCAGTCCAAAGACAAGACTGCTTAACCAGCTTCTTGAGATGAAGTTGAATGGGAATGAGGCCTGCTAGAGCCTCAAGTCTACCAGTGGGTGAAGTGTGAAATGCACCAAGGATCCAGAGAGCAGCCTTGTGTTGCATAGCTGCTAAAAGCGACATCTGAGCCTTGGTAGGAGCTCTAGCAAAGAACCAGAGTCTAAAACCAGAAGTTGCAATAGGAACAACATATAAGTGATAGAGGAGGTGCTTCTGGAGTGGAAGAAGGCCTCTAGTTGAGTTACCAAGCATACCCATTGCCTTAACTGTGGACAGTGCCTTAGTGGAGTAGTACTGAACATGCTCCTTGAAGGATAGGTGTTGATCAAAGTAGAAGCCCAAGTATCTCTAGTATGTCTTGGGCTTGAGGATGGGGGCACCGATTGCTGAGAGATCCAGCTCTAGGTTCAAGTTGTTATATGCCCTAGAAAAATGAAAGATCTTGGACTTGTCATGCTCTATGACCAAGCTAAAAGACACCCCCTATTGGGATTTTAAGACATCTCTTCCTGTTACTCCTGCCCAGGTGGCAGAAGCTCTTTCTAGCTCTCCTCTATTTGAGAGTGTTACATTGGCCTTTATGCCTTGTATTATGAAGGCCTCACCGAGCTCTGACATATCTGTTATCTGGATTGATATCTGGGACTCTTAAAAGGGATCCAAGGGTAAGATACTCATTAACTGCTCATTTAATTTTGGGTGTCATACTGCCACAGTCAGAGAAACTGCTATGCACCCTGGAGTGGTCCAGTGTTACAATTGTTGGCACTGGGGACATCCAACACATACCTATTGTGCTCAGGGTGCTAAATGTTAGAAATGTGGTGATTCTTATAGAGTTGAGAACCACAGACTGTTGGCTTGGTGTTGCAAGGCTAATCCCAAGTCTAACCCTTCTAGGGAGGCAACTGTAGCTGGTGCACCTTGCCCTCACACTTTCAAGTGTCTGAATTACAAGGAGAATCACTCTGCTGATGACAACAAGTGTTCTTTCTGGCACCATCGCTTTGACAAGCAGTGGCATGCCAATAAGGCTGCTGAGGTATGCTCTAGAAGAGCAAACCACAGCATTGTCAATGGCTCCAGTAGGGGTAGTCTTTGAGTATGTCTATGTTACAACTCAAAGACCTTAGAGTTGGTTAATGGAAAGAACCTTGTATTGGGTTAACGCAAGAGAACTCAATAGAGAGCTTTGTACAAGATAGTCTACCTTATATACAAATACCTAATGGTCTGTGTGAGCTATTTCTAACCTACCCTAAATGACTATGTGTTTTACATATTGTATGATGTCATCCTTTCAGAACCTTCTACATCCTTCCATATGTCATGTGACTTGTGACTGTGTCATCTGATGTGACCTGCTGTGTGATAGGATGATCTTTGTCACTCTAACCCTAACCCTAGTTCTAAAAATAGAATAAAGAAAAATAAATCAAAAAGAAAATGGAAATGAGAAAAGAAAAATAGAAAATGTTAAGTCCACTTCTTTTGTTCTTGACAGTCTGGTACAACTAACATACTCTGTATTTATTCACAGAATGTTTGGAAGAACTATGTGCTGGTTGACAGTCTTCTGGAGTCCCAGAAAGACTTGTATGATATTCTATTCATCCAGGAACCTCCCTGGAATTTTATTCGATTTGCACCTTTTACTTCAAGCCCTAGTGGCCAGGAGGTTGTTGGTGCTCCTATTCACCTAGAATGGACCCAGGTAGTCTGATCTCCACAGAACTCTGAGCATACACCTAGAGTTATGTGTTTTATTCACTCTAGACTGTCCAGACTTCACTTTGCTCTCAGGAGAGACATAGTCGACCACAGAGACATCCAGCTTCTGTTCTTTTTCAACAGGGGCAGATGCCAGTTTCTCATGAATGTCTACTCAGATGACCTTCACACTGCAGCCGATTTCCTGTCCAGGGAAGCTCTGAACATCCCCAACTTGTTGTACATGGGTGGGGACTTTAATATCAGAGATGCTGAATGGGACCCTTCTGTTTCATCACATCCTTCTGCTGGCCAGTCTCTGAGAGATCTGGCAGACTCCTACAGCCTTGTGTGCTCGCTTCCAGCGCTCTCTGTCCCTACCCACTATTCAGACATCAGTGGCCATGCTAACTCAGTCATTGACCTTATTTTCCTAGGCATAAACTGTGCCCAGGTCACCCACTGCATTGAGCCTGATCT
>JAJOHK020002130.1:0-10281 GCA_022457215.2 Leucocoprinus gongylophorus
AGATAGATCTTCACCATGCTTACTATTTGGTTCGTATCGCTGACAGTGATGAATGAAAGACTGCTTTTAGAACACGTTATGGATCATTTGAATGGTCTGTAATGCCCTTTAGTCTTACCAATGCTCCTGCGGTTTTCCAGCAATTCATGAACATCATTTTCTCTGATTTTTTGGATGTCTGTGTTATAATTCATCTGGATGATATACTCATCTACTTGAATAGCATGTCTGAACATTACTAGCATGTGAAAGAAGTACTCAAGCGTCTCTACAAGGCTGGTCTTTATGCCAAAGCAGAGAAATGCAAATTCCACTCTGAGTCAGTAGAGTATCTGAAATACATCCTTTCTCCTTCTAGCCTTACCATGTCCAACAACAAGATAAAGATTATTCAAGACTGGCTGGAACCCAAGAAAGTCAAGGACATTCAATCCTTCTTAGGTTTCACAAACTTTTACCACCAGTTCATCTTCAACTATTTGGACATTATCATTCCATTAACATGTCTCATCCGGAAGGACATTCCTTGGAAGTTTGACTCCTTCTGTCAAGATGCTTTCAATTCTCTCAAGAAAGCATTCACCTCCACACCTATCCTCACTCATTGGATTCCCAATGCTCAACTCATTGTGGAAACTGATACCTCGGACTATGCTCTCGCTGCAATCTTCTCTATTGTTAACAAAGATAATGAAGTTCATCCAGTTGCCTTTCACTCTTGCACTTTCACTGCGGCAGAGTTGAGCTACAACACACATAACAAGGAATTGCTTGCTATCTTTGAAGCTTTCAAGATTTGGCAATACTATTTGGAAGATCTAGCCTATCCTATCAATGTTGTTATAGATCATAAGAACCTTGAGTATTTTTCTACTACCAAGGTATTGACCCAGAGGCAAGTGCGGTGGTCCAAGTACCTCTCCCAGTTCAACCTTGTCATCAGGTTCTGCCCTGGTTATCTCGGTACGAAACTGGATGCTCTTACTAGACAATGGGATGTCTATTCTAAAGGGGGGAATATTGGCTATGCCATAGTCAACCCTCACAACTTCAAGCCTATCTTTACCCAAGAACAACTTGCAGCCTCTATATAAGCCACTGTCCTTCTTTTTCCTTTCCTCCGCATAGCTACAGTCGTAGATCTGGACACCCTACATCAAGACATCTTATCAGCTCTTTCTAGTGACCCAATTGCTACAAAACACATTTTCGCAGATGGCCAGTGGTCTACAGACCCAAATGGTCTACTCCTCCTTGATAATAGAGTTTATGTACTATCTGCTAGTAACCTCCACACACACGTTCTCCAGTACAATCATGATCATATCCTCACCAGACATTTTGGTCAAAACAAAACACTGGAATTAATCTGCCACGGATACTCCTGGCCCAGCCTCTGTGCTGATGTACAACAATTCTGCAAGTCCTGTATCACTTGTATGCGATCTAAGCCACAATGTCACAAGCTCTATGGATCCCTCAAACAACTTCCCATCTCTGAACGACCATGGAATTCCATTTCCATGGACTTCATTAAGAAACTTCTATTATCCTCCAGGTTTGATACTATCTTGGTTATAGTAGACTGGCTCACCAAGCAGGCGATCTTTATCCTTGCCCATGACACCATCACATCCATGGACTTAGCATGTCTATTTATCCTTCATGTGTTTTCCAAACATGGCATTCCTTCTCATGTCACCTCCAACAGAAGCTCGGAGTTTGTGTCAAACTTCTTTTGATCTTTAGGTACTGCTCTCAACATGCGGCTTCACTTCACTTCAGGTTACCACTCTGAAGGTGATGGACAAACTGAATGTACAAATCAGATGCTCGAGCAATACCTCCATGTATATTGTAACTACCAGCAAGACAACTGGTCTGAACTCCTACCCCTCACAGAGTTTGCCTACAATAATGCTCCAAGTGCTACTACTAGTGTTTCTCCTTTCTTCGCTAATAAAGGATATCATCCAAACATCACTGTTCACCCCGAATGCAATATTGCTTTCTCCAGAGCCCACAACTTTGCCATAGATCTCGATGAATTATAGAGTACCCTCAAAGCTAAAATCTCTGTGGCCCAACAGCATTATTAGAAATCTACTGATACACAACATTTTCCCACTCCTGATTTTAAAGTAGATGACAAAGTCTTTGTCAAGACTCAGTTCTTCCAAACCATCCGGCCTTCAAAGAAACTCTCCGAAAAATATCTCGGACCCTACGAAATCATCTCTCAGCCTAGCACTCTATTGTTCACTCTCTATCTTCCAGAGTCCATGCGCTCTGTCCATCCAGTCTTCCATATATCCATACTTGAACCCACCACATCCAACACTTTCTCTGAGAGAATACAGCTGGTCCCCGCTCCAGTCATAATTGACAGGGAACCCAAATATGAAATTTCTTGGATAGTGGATTCTAAAATCAATTGCTGACAGGCATGTAAACTCCTGTACAAGGTGATCTGGTTAGAGTATGAAGATACTAGAGATAAATCCAAATAGATTCCCACATTCAAACTCTCTCATGCTGCCAACTTGGTATCTAATTTCCATATCGCATATACTGCCAAGCCTAGTCCTCTTCTATTGTCTTGATCATGCTGTTGCATTTGTTCCTTGCATCTGTGCATTCCCAATGGGGATTTTCCTTGATTAATTTCTAGTATATTCTATCTGCTTATTTTCATTAACCCTCAGCTTCCATGCACTTTTTAGGGTTTTCTTCTCAAAACTTCAAAATTCTTTTCATTCTAATTCTTGTTTTTCTTACTCACATATTTAATTCACAGAAAAAAAAATTCTATTAAAGAATCAAACAAAACCAGTATACTAACAGGAGGCAGACAATGGAGTCCCCTTCTCCTGACTTTCTCTGGGGCCATCCTCAGACCCCTCCGTGTCATCCCCACTTTCCTTCTTCCCAACTTCTCCTTCCGAACTCCATCTCTACTCCATTATGGCCCTAATTCTCTCCAATTGGGCCATGTTCCTCTCATGGCCCTCTACTAAGTCCCAGAGGGACTTCCCGACTCCTCAGTACTCCTCCACAAGTTCCCAGAGTGCCTTTTTGATAGTACTTAGAACTCCACCATAAGTGGGGATCATGGCCGGGGTGTTGGTATTGGTGTGGGGTACACACCGCTGCTTGAGTGCATTGCACCCAGCATAAGCAAAGGAGTAGCTATAAAGAGGAAAATTATTAAAAAAATAATAATAAGTATAATTATTAATTACTCACCTTGAGGGGTGCACCAGGTAATCCTGCCTGGTACACACATACCTCTTGCAGGGGTTAGCACCCCCTATCTTGACTGCAGCACCTCCATAGTACTTCCCTCTAGCCTTCTTGGAGGGCTGTTGTCCCTTCTCGTCTCCAGTGGTGACCTTCTTGTGCTCGGACCTCATGATCTGGGATCCTTCAGTCCCCTCCAATAGGGTGGCCTCTTCCTCTAGCACCTTGTCCTGGAGTCGCTGGAGATACTCTATTGTCCTCTTTTTCCTCTCCTTTTCTTCTGCAACTCTCTGCCTCTCAGCTTCCTCCCAGGCTTTCTCCTCTGCTTCCCTCTTTGCCTTCTGAGCCATGCGCTCAGCCTGACGTGACTTTGCCACTTCTTCCAGTTGTTCTAGGAGCCGTTGCTCCTTCTTGTACCTCCACTGCATCTCTTGCCACTGCTTTTCGAGGATTTCGGTGTTGTTTTGTAAAATATTGGAGGGGGCAGGGGAAGACATGATAATACAAGAATAAGAGCAAAAAACTCCCTTTTCCGTTTATATATTGTTGACCTAGGTACCATCACAGGATTCTCAGATAAACCTAATAGGACTTCAAATAAACTCAATAGAACTTGTAGGGCTCAGTTCTAAGGGGGGAATACTATCATATGCAAGTCTACTCATTCAGAAATTACATCTCCATGGAGTAATTATACAAGCCTGCCTTCCACAGCAGCTACCTTTCTCGCAACACATCTTAGGGCAATACTGCAACCCTCCAGGTATTCTGTCTTCTATGGTAGGGATACTTCTATTCAACTCAGTCTTCTATGACAGAGTTACTCTTGTCAGTGTCTCAACACTGAAACCTCTACTTGGAGTAATAAGGGCTTTACCACTGAAACCCCAAGCATCTTCTATACTATCAGTTTGTATATAAGACTAGTAGTTACATTGTAATTCACTAGTCTGATAATCAATGAAGATAATCTCTTATTGAACTCGATCTCCGGTATTCAACAGCAACACACCAATCAGTACTCACTTCCATCTTGGACTTCTTCCCATTATCTGAAGTTGCAACCATGTGGCAGATAGACAGCGCAGCACATAAGCTAAAGCCAAGGTCATTCCACAGGTCTGCTCATCTCTGAGTCCATCCTGCAGACTTCCACCCTAGTGTGAACCGCACCTGACAACAACAGAGAAAGAGCACATGACCTGAAAGTTATGTAACAGAGTCTAGAACAGTCTAGAAGGACTAATAGTCTAGAAGGATTGAGAGAAGTCTAGATCAGAGTTAGGGTTAGAAGTGATATCAAGAGACATGAGTTTCTCATGATGTACACATGGTGTATGCATAGTGACGGAGATTAAAGAGTATGATGTCAGGGTACATGGACATGGCATGGTGGCCTTGAGGTAGAAGCATGGTGGATGAGTAATAGAATATAAGATAAACACATTGTTGTAGCACAGACCATATTGTATTTATATAAATAGAGAAGAAATACAGCGAGGGCTCCTTGTTGAGTTCTCTTGTAATCCCCACTACTAGATAGCCTACTGAGAGCTTTACTGAAGTCAGCATATCACAAGTGCTGTTCTGGCGAGTGGTTGCTACAACATCATCATCCTAACTTCTCCTATTCTCCAGTTAATCTCAGGATTATAGCAAGCTAGCCAGGACATTCCTAAGATCACTGTCCACTTCTATCCTCTAATTACATCTATCTCTGTTCTCTCTCTGTGCCCTTGGTAGTAGATGTTTACCTCTACAATATGCTTGATTGGTCCCTCCTTATTGAGCAAACCATTCACATTTCTTACATACATGGGCCTGTCCAACTTCTTTAACTTGAATTCCTGTTTTCTTGTAAATTCTAAACTTATCACCAATCCCGTCACACTGCTGTCCAACAAGGCTTCTACTATAATTTCTTTCTGTGTGTCAATTCTCTCCAGACCAATTTTCACTGTTACTTTTCTCAAAAGGTCCCCTTTGTTCAGATCGCATGTAGATGTATTTTCTACTACTCTAGAGAGCATTGCAAATCTGTTATTATTTCTGAGATCTAGTTGGGACTCTCTAAACCTCCTTTCTCATTTAAATTATTGTTAATGTCCTGGTCTACCTCTATTCTTCTGTTTATCATCCCTCTGTTCCTATAATTTCTTGCCAGATATCCAAATCTCCCACATATGTAGCAATTCCTGTTCTCTCTCCTATCTACATCCATAGCATATGGGTTCCTTTGAGGAAACCATTGTTGTAGCAACTACTTGCCAGAACAGCACTTGTGATATGCTGACTTCAGTAAAGCTCTCAGTAGGCTATCTAGTAGTGGGGATTACAAGAGAACTCAATAAGGAGCCCTTGCTGTATTTCTCCTCTATTTATATAAATACAATATGGTCTGTGCTACAACAATGTGTCTACCTCATGTCCTATTACTCATCCACCATGTGTTTTTCTTAAGGCCACCATGCTTCCTACATATGCCCTGACGTCATACTCTTAATCTCCGCTGTACATGTGCACACCATATCTATACCATGAGGAATCCTTGTCCCTTAACATCATCCCTAACCCTAGCCAAAGTCTGTCCGCACTCTCATCTTATAACAACTATGTCTTCTGTTGAAGAATCACCATAGCTGCATTTGTTCTTTCTATACCTTCTATCGGAATAGGTCTTATGGAAACCTGCTGTTAAGGCGTCTCCTGCCTCCTTGGCCAAACCTGAAGCTATGACAATGCTTGCCCAAGTGCCTCTTACTGATTTGACCTTGAAATAGGTACTCCATTAATCTCTTTCCTTCCTCTCAATCTCTTCTCTTCTCTTCTACTCTCTCTCCAATTACAATCTAGGATGATTGCCCTCTTGAACCATTATTTGATTGAGCCAGACTGGTTCTCTGCTTCTATCAACTTCCTCCTGATACTCCCATTCATGCTCTGTTTGAATTCTTCAATTAGTGGGCATCCTTTATAACCACTTTCTCTTACTGTTCTCTTGAAATCCTACACAAACTCTTCTATTGTCCTTCCTCCTTGTTTGATCTTCTTCAGCTCTGCTACCTTTACCGATTTTTTGTCTCCTCCTCCAAATTCTTTCTTTATCTCTACCAAAAATTCCCCTGCTGACTCAAACTCTATTTCTCCTGTCTCTAATTTCTCCATAACATTTTCTTTCCAGATGTCTGCTGATCCACCCTGGACATATGATAATATTCATTGGATTTGTTCCTCTACTGATGACTCTCTCAACCTTATTCTCACATATAACTTGCATGCTCCTATGAACTTAGAAACTTTTGACAGTATCCCATCAAAAGTTTGTGATTTTGCCACCTCAGTGGCTACTAATACGCCCCTTCCAACTCCTCTTTTTACTGCTCCTCCCACTTATACTGTTAACGCTGCAATCTGCTCTTATAACTGCCTAATGATGGCAGAGTAGTCAGATTGACTCATATCATATGGTGGTAGTGGTGATAGTGATGGTAATAATGGGGTAAGAGGTAGTGGGGTTGGTTGTGATTCTTGAGCCAAAAAAACTGATCTTATGCTGAACTTGGTCTCTAACTTATATTCTGACTCCAACATTTTCCTCTGTATGTGCTAGTGGGCCCTTTTCTTGTCCCACCTCACACTTCCTACTGACTACCTAAACTACTGACTACTGCCCTAAAAAACACTGGCTAATATCCCTAAGCAGGGAATCTCTATACTAGATGCTTCCTTAATGGATAACATTGCTCCTTTGCGTATACAGGTCACAAGGGGATACTGCAGCACAAGGCTTCTACGTGAAGACTAACTAACATGTCCACACAAGGTAATACATTTCACTGCACCAGTAGGCTTTGGTACAACAAAATGACTAGGATTCCTCCTTCTAGTTAGTATATCTCTTAAGTCTAGGGTCTGGCTATTCTTCTTGATGAGAGAGCTGTGTTGCTCACCATCAAGAATGATGATAGAGTAAGAGTAAAAGTAGGGAAGGTTCTGTATTGGACAGTCCCAAGAGAAAGAAATTGAGTTCTAATGTTACAAACTCAAAACCTTAGAGTTGGTTAAGAGAATAAACCTTGTATTGGGTTAACACAAGAGAACTCAATAGAGAACTCTGTACAGAATTGTCTACCTTATATACTAATACCTAATGGTCTGTGTGAGCTATTTCTAGCCTACTCTAAATAACCATGTGTATCACATGTTATATGATGTCATTTTTCCAGAATCTTTTATATCCTTCTATGTGTCATGTGACTTGTGACTGTGTCATCTGATGTGACCTGTTGTGTGATAGTGTGGTCTTGTCACTCTAACCCTAACCATAGTTCTAAAAATGAAATAAAAGAAAATAAATTAAAAATAAAATAAAAATGAGAAAAGAAAATAGAAAAATGTTAAGTCCACTTTCTTCATTCTTGACACTTGGATAGTAGAGTGTGAACTGTGTTTAACAACCTTTACATCTATAGATATACCTTTTATCTCTTTACTAACTTTTAAACCTTCTTTTCTGAATATATTTCTGTCACAAACTTTATTCAGCTTGTATCTCCACAACCAGTAAACTGATTTTCACAAACTAAGTTGCACTGGAAAGCCCCAAATGAGGGCTATCTGCACATATGTGGGATATACAAAAGCAACAACAAATAACTGAGATATCAAGACATCAGTAGCTGTAAAAGCTTTGTCTGCTAATATCTCATGAACAGCTAAACAGATTCGCATGATTGAACTTGTGTTGGGAAATACTCATTAATCCATTTACAACAATATATGATGTGTCTCAAAGTGATAAGTATTAGTAGAGATACAAGCATATCAATATAGTGACATAATTAGTTACCTTCTAAAATTAGCCTAACAGCTGCCATGACAGCTGATAGCTCCCATCAGGTACAAGTATTGATCATGTGATGGCAACAGCTTGCACACAAACCATCACTCTTTTGTATATATATCTCTGTGTCTGAGGGCTAGACCTCAGACTTAACAATATCAATTATTCCTGTTGATACTTTTCATTATCTGTCAATTATCATATTCTTATACTGAACCCCTGAAACACTATTCAGCCCCAGTATCACAACCAGTGAGTATCTTATTTGTGATAATTTCTTTGATTAAGAATTTTCTTATATTATTAAAAATCTAATATTTTCTCTCTTCTAGAGAAAATTACTATCTAGAATAAGTCTTTTATAGCTTATGCTTTTTTATATCAGGTGAGCTTTGGACTAATTTAGCAATAACCAAAATATGATCTTCTAGGCTTTTTCATTTTCCAGAAGTAGCTGAGTAGCCAAGTAGTCAGAAAATATTTTTCAATAAAGAATCAGCTACTAGCACTTTCTTCATTATCTTTTGAACTGAGTTTTACTATTAAAAGAGCCATGTAGTAGATGATAAGTTTCAATTGCTAATCTCTAAAGCCAGCTACATGAACTTTCATATTATTATAGTCAAGTTTAGACAAGACTTTAGGGCTATAATTCAAAATCAGATTGTAACCTTACTCATAAAATAGCCTAATAACACAGACTTATTTGTATAGTTTGAAGCAGTGAAATGCATAAACCAAGTCTGACAAGTAAACAAAGCTTTTCAGTTACAATAGCAAAACACTTAGCCTTTTGTTACTAATCTCCAACCTTTGCTTATATGGCCTTCTCTAGCTATGTCCATTCATACACTACTATTTATTCTTAGTCTTCTTTAAAATAGTTAACACTAGTACTTATTTAAAGAATCTGTTATAATTTAAGACTTAGAGTTTAGTCAAGAAAAAAACCTTATATAGGTTTTACACAAGAAAACTCAATATAATTCCTAGTATAAAGTGTCTACCTTATATACACTAGCTAGTTGGTTTGTACAAGACCTTATCTAACCTATCTTAAAAGCTATAAGATCAATATGTGGTAAATATACTATATAATATCATTATTCTAGAATCTTCTATATTCTTTTGTGTAATATATGACTATGTGACCATAACTGATGTGTGACACTTTATAATATCACACTAACCCCTAATTCTAAGTAAATAAATAAATAAAAATAAAAATAAAAATAAATAGAGTTTATTATCTTCAAGTATAAGAACACTAACTCTCTATTTTACAAGTACTCTGTCAAATCAAATGTTAGATAGTTAATAGCAGAGCAATTTTTTAGTAATTACTAACCAAAGACAGTTAGTAGCAGTCAAGTTACTTTTCTCTCTCTTACTATTATCTTGTATGGTAACACTTAGCAGAAACTTAGCAAATACATTATATCCTTTTAATTTAAAACCTTTAAAATAACTCATCAACAATTTCTACAACTGTATCCATAGATATTAAAACTGATATGCCTAAAGATAGGTCAAACACTATCAGTACTAATAGTTCCAGAGAATTGTTTACACATTCCAATATGTTATCTATGGCTTACACAGACATAATTCAAGCATTAACCAACAGTTCTATATAGACAGATTAAGTCAAAAATAAAAGAGCTCAAAGTCCATTTCTTTCTTGTATAATAGTCAAGGAGAGAATGAACAACTTTACTAACTAAATGCCATTAGCTGAACCTATACATGTTCTCCACATGGGGGAACCTTGCAATATAACTACTCCTCAATGTTTTGAACCTATGGTTATTCTGTATGCTATCAATCAGCCTGTAGATCCACAACTATGGAATAGTAATTTCTGTCCATTTTCTATTTTCAGTATGAATGAATATTTAAAAGGTAATGTTTTTCATATCACCTGCTCACTTCTTAGAATTGTAGTCTTTATTAGGCAACACAAACTAAAAGATAAGACTGTTGAGGACATTTCTCAAATTAGTGAATTCAGCTTTGTGGCATGGGAATTTTTGTAGGCTATTTATGAATCTGACTGAGATAAACTAACAGTTAACAAAGACAACAATTCTTTCAGACAATGTGTTTCTGCACAGTTTAACAAGAAACCATCCAACAATACAACCCTAAGAAAAGAAGGTAAAGAAAAACAAGCTAGTATTTCTAGGATCCTGCTACCT
>JAJOHK020002131.1:0-10281 GCA_022457215.2 Leucocoprinus gongylophorus
ACTGCATTCGTCCTCTTGATTCCCTCCATCGGAGCAGGCCCCATTGTCGCCTGCTGAGGCAGTGGCTGCCTCCTCTGCCACACCAAAGGTCGCGACAGGTTTTGTCTCTGCTCCTGCTTCGGAGCTCCTCCTCCTCCTTCCTTCTTTCCTCTCATCCTCTCATCCTCTCCTCTTCTCTTCTGCTTTCTCTCCAGTTTCTGTCAAGGGCCGTTACCCTCTTGTACCACTGCTCTATGGAGGCTGGCGGATTTTCCGCCTCCATTAACTTCCTCCTAATCCCCCTGTTTATCCCTCGCTTGAACTCCTCCACTAACAGCCTCCCCTCGTATCCACTCCCTCTCGCCGCTCTCTTGAATTCTTGTACGAACTCCTCCATCGTCCTTCCTCCTTGCTCCAACTTCCTCAATTCTGCTGCTTTTACTGCCTCCTCTTCTCCTCATCCAAACTCCTTCTTCAAAGTCGTCAAAAATTCCTCGGCTGTTTCATATTCCATCTCTCCTGACTCCAATTCCTCTAATATGTTCTCCTTCCAAACATCCGCTGACCCCCCCTGCACATGCGATAACACCCAAAACACCTGTTCTTCTACTGTTGCTTCTCTCATCTTCATCCTCAAATATAATCTACACACCGTCACAAATCCTCCCACCTTTCCTGCTTCTCCGTTGAAGATGGCTGGTGTAGCCACCTCCATTTTGGGCCCCGTCATCCTTCTTTCTTCTCCTCCAGCTCCTCCTCCTCCTGCTGCAAGCAGGGCTTGTATTTGCGCCTGCATTGCTGCCAGCTGTTCCTGTTACTGGCGAATGATTGCATGTAAATCATGTTGACTCATAGTGGGGTATGGAGGGGGTGAGTCAATTGGTGGTGATGGTGGTGGCAGTGGTGATGTGTATAAAGGTAAAACCGAGCCTGTGCTGGTCTCGGTGTCGGACTCGTATTCCGAAGACGAAGAAATCTCTGTATGTGATAGTGGGCCCTCTTCAAGTCCCACCTACACAATTACCGACTACTTGTCTGGCTACTGCCCTAATGAAAATGTAAACTATTTTGTCCTAAGAAGGACGTTCTACTCTAGACAGCTGTTTTAAGAACAAACTGTCGTTCCTCTGCGTAGACACACCACAAGGGGATGTGTAGCACAAGGCTGATAAGTGAAGAATGTAGTGAACACGTCCACAAAAGGTGATACGTCTGATATACACCAGTGGGCTTTGGTGCAGACAAACGGCTAGGCTTCCTCTGCCTAACTAGCGTGCCCCTTAAGTCTAGGGTCTGACTATAAATTCTTCTTGACTAAAGGGCGGTGTTGCCCTTCGGTCGAGGATGAGATAGAGAGTAAAGGGTAGTGAAGGCTAGTGTTAAGCGGTCACAAGTAGGGTATCGAGTTCTAATGTTATGATCTTAAATCTTTAGAGTGAGACAAAAGAACAACTCTTGTATTGAGTAACACAAGAGAACTCGATAGAGTTCCTGATACAAAGTAGTCTACCTTATATACTATTCCTCATGGTCCGTGCTAGCTACTGTGCACCCTACCCTAAACTACCATGAGTATAACATGAGGCCAGCATGTGTTGTCCATACTATATGACATTACTTTGTTCTAGAACCTTCTACTTCCTTCTCCCACGTCTCGTGATCAGTCTTGTGACTACACCATCAATTTGTGACTGATGTGACAGCGTGACTGATGAACCCTAACCCGAGTTGTTCTAAAAATAGAAAATTAAAAGAAAAGTAAAATGAAAAAAGAGAAAATAAAATAAAATAAAGTCCACTGTCAATGATCTTGACAATATTGATATACTTGTATCTCTATAAATACTGATCTCTATATAATGTATGATATATTATTAGAAACCTTCTAATAAGCACTTTCCAATACAATTTTGATTGTGGGAATCTGTTTAGTTATTTTTAAGATAATAGCTAATGAAACTTGTAGTTACTAATAGTCTGATATCTTAGTAATTTATTTGTTACAATCTTAGCTCAGAGCTCAGATTGCACTTAGGTAAAGACTTGAGAAGAAAGAAGGGATAATGTATAAGTAGTAAAGTGTAAGGATACAGGATAGTATCTATGCTATATATACAGTCAAGCAATGAGAAGAGGGTCTGTAATACATAAAGTGAACAAGTTATATGAACATGAGAATGGAGCAAGGATATGGTATCTACTATATGAGACACTGACTGAGACTACTTTGGTGCAGCTGATCATGTCATCATTATTCTTTATCCTAGTTCATGCTGCATCCATAAGGTATTAATCATAACAATATCTTGTTTTCAGCATTCATGTTCTTATAAATTAGATTAACATCTCAAGTTCTTCTACTACATATTTTCTTGTTGGGTTCAATTATGACTTGATCTTAATTGTTGATGGCTATGAAATATGGCTCATGTAGTGGTTCCTCTTGAAACATGATTATTGGATAACTATTCTTTGCTGTTTCAGTATTGTGCTTCTCTTCTACTAATGCAATTGCTACTTCTTTCCAAAATTCCAGATTTTGTTCTCCTCTGGATTGAAGTGATTAATAGTGTGGTAGTGGTCTGAATATTCTTGTTTGTGTAGAAGATCAGATAAACTTCATGTACTTTATTAGGTTTTCAACTTCATTATTGATAAAGCTTGATTCCAATGATGATGTAGATTCCAATACCTTGTATGGCTTGATTAAAATAACCTCTTCATCTTCCACTCTTCCTTTATTCGATTTCTTTCCTTGTTCTTCATTCTTGTACAACTTTTGTATCTCCTAAATATTATCATCCACATATTAGTTTTCTTTTCCTCTATATCGCTAGTATTCTTTGAATTTGAAAAATATCTGATCTTTCATATTGCTTTGGATTAAATATCATAGGTCCTCTGATATTTCTAATATGTTGGTGGCATTCATGGTTCAATTGTTGATACTAGCTTGTAAGATTATTTGCTCTATCTCTATGATTGTCATATTAGTCTCTTCTGCTATCTTCATCATATCCTGTACTTGTTTCTGTATATCAATCATCACCTCTATCCCTTTTAATGTCTTGTGGTACAGTCTGATCCAGTCATCTCATTCCTTCTTTAATATTTGAGCTTTATTTATATTGTTTAATTTTCTGGTGATGTATGGATTTAGGGAAGTGGGAGTGGTCATGTAGTTGTTGTTTGTAATTTGGAAAGATATATGTTTTGAAGTTTGAGTAATATTTTGAACTGTCAGAATGGGATTTTATCTCCTCTCTTTATAGGTTTCAACTCGAACACCTTGTTTAATAGTCTTCAATTACCTCTTTTGTATGAGGCAACCCTGATTCCACAATCCATTGATCATGTTTGTCTCTATAACCTTTCCAATACACCAAGTATTGTGTTCCTCTGTCTTGTTTCCTATGCTTCCATACTTCTTTGACTTCATATTCTTCTTCCTCATTAATAATTGCTGGTAAAGGTGCCAATTCCATGTGTTGTACTTTGAAATGTGGTTCTCTGTACCTTGTCAGCAGGTCTTCATTGAACATGTTATAAATCATCCATCCTTCTAGAAGTTCAAGCTGAAATACTCCTAGACCAATGTCCTTTGAGATTCTAAAAGGTCTATATCTTTCCTGGTCCAGCTTCTTTGAGGGTTTGTTTGAATGAATATTCTTGTTTTCCAACCACATATTGTCTCCAACCCTCAATTCTTGAGGATTTCTTTACTTCTTGTCAAACTGCTTCTTTATCATTTCTTGTACTGCTTCCATAGACTTTGTAGCTTCTTCTCAACTTCTTTGTAGTTTCATCAGAAATTCTTCCAGTTTAGGTATTTCCATTTGTATTTTGAGGTTCTCTTTCCAAAGATGTCTTCCAAAGTTCAGAATAAATGGTGTCTGTCCAGTTGCTGTATGCTTTTTGTCATTATAATGGAATTTTGCTACTACAATCCATTCCATCCAGTCATCTTGTTGGTAATTAACATAGTATCACAAGAACATTCCTATCTCTTGATTGATCCTCTTGGTTTGTCTGTCTGATTGTGGATGATATGCTATTGAAAGTATTCTTTTTATTCCTAATACTTTTATTAATTCTTCCATAAATCTTGATGCAAATTATGGTCCTCTGTTGCTAAGGATTTTCTTTGGAACCCTATGTAACTTCCAAATTTTATTCCTATAAATCCTTACTATCCCTTCCAAAGAGATGTTCATCATTGTTGCCTTTAGTCATATCATCTTTGTGAATTGATCCACTATAACTACTATGGTATCCATTTTATTAGACCTGGGCAATAGTCCAATTATATCTATACTAATTTTCTGCCATAGTCCTTGTGGTATCTCTAATGGGTGAAGTTCTCCTAATTTCTGTTGATGCTGAACCTTGTTCTATTGAAATTTTATACAACTCTGTATGTATTTCCTGATGTCTTCTTTGAGTCTAGCCACTAATAATTCTTTTTGACCAGTTTTATCATTCTTTGTTATTCTGGATGACCAACATCTACAAGATTATGATTCTCCTATAAAATTTGTTCTTTGAGTCTCTTGTTGTTTGGAATGTAAATTCGTCCTTCTATATAAATAATTCTATCTTGTTCCCAGATTAGCCCATCTTCTCTTTTCAATACTTGATCCACTTTGTGTTCTCTAGTGTTGTTTCTTTTAATTTCTTTCAATATGTCTAGATTGTCTATCATCTTGTTTCTTTTCAATATCATTACTTTTGCTATAGTTCTTCTTGTCTATAATTCTTTTTTGAGCAATTGAACATCCTTGTTGTCTTTTTTTGTATTCACTTGATCTTTTCTTGACAAAATGTCCACCTTTGTATTTGTCTTTCCCAGAATATGTTACAAAATAAAATCATAGTCTTGTAACTTCAGATACCACCTAGCTTGCTATCCATTTAACTTGTGAGGTTTTCTGAAATATTTCAGGTTTTCATGATCCATCCAGATTTTGAATGGTTCCATTGCATCCAACAGATATTGTCTCCATTTAGCCAAAGCTTCCACAATTGCCAGTAGTTATTTGTTGTAAATTTCATAATTTCTTTCTGCTGGTTGCATTGTCCTGGATAAGAATGCTATCAGTTTCCATTTTCTTTCTTATTTCTGTAATAGTACTCCTCCAATAGCATGTCCTGAAGTATCCATTTTGACCCTAAATTCTCCTTCTCTTCAGGAGAGAGAGTACCAGTTGACTTGTTATGTTTTTTTTGAGTTCTTCAAAGGCTTTGTCATGTTCTTCATTCCATATTCATTCTTTCTTCCCTTTTAATTCATTTAATAGTCTTGCCATATAACTGAAGTTCTAGATAAATCTCTGGTAAAAGTTTGCGAATCTCAGAAAACTTTCTACATCCTTGACTTTTGTTGGCATCTTCCATTCCTTAATGGCTTTAATCTTTTCCTGTTCTATTTTGACTTGTTCTTTTCCAATAATGACTTCTAGTATCAGAATTTCTTTCATATTAAAGTCATATTTTGATCATTTGAAATATAGGTTGTGCTTTTCTACAATCTTCAAGAACCAAATGGTTCTTTCTTCAAGTTCCTTCATCATCTTGGCCAGTATAATGAAATCATCCATATAGTTTGCCAATACTCCTTTATGGAGTAATTCCCAGAAAATGCTGTTCATCATCCTTTGAAATGTTCCTAGTGAATTGTATAGTCCAAAGTATATGACCTGAGGTTTGAATAAACCCTTGTTCATTAAGAAAGCCACTTTCTATTCATCACCTTCTTTTATCTGCATATTGTTGTATCCCCAAATAAGATTGAGTTTATTGAAGTACTTTGCTTCCTTCAGTTTGTCTATAACTTCTTCTATTAATAGGAGTGGCATCTTATCTTTGATGGTGATTTGATTGAGCTTCCTGTAATCTTGAACCAGCTATAGTGAACTATTCTTTTTTGGAATATAAAAACATGAGGCTGTATATCTCAATTTTGATTCCACTATCAATCTAGCTTTTAGTTGTTCATCCAACCACTGGTTAAGAGCTTCTTCTTCTTCTTTCAATATCATTATGTAGATCTTTGTGTTTAGTTCTCTTGAAGCCTCTTTTATTAGATTTATTTTGTGGTCTCATTTACATCATTCCAGTAACTTCTCAAATTTCTTTTTGTTGAATAAGTATGTGAAGGGCTGAATGTACTCTGGTAAATCTTCTGGATTTGTTTTGTCCAGTTCCTTTCCAATTTTGCTATTGTCCTGTGCCATAGTTTCCATTACCTGAGTTCTCCTAGTTTTAAACTTGATATTCTTGCAACTTCCTAGATATCTTGTGAACTTTATTGTCCCATTCTTCCAATTGACTTCTGGATTGTGCTTGACTAACCAGTCATGATCCAAAAACATGTCTGTTCTGTTCAAATCCATTACTATAGCTTCGAGCTGTTCTTTGTGTCTATTGATTTCTATCTCCAGAAGTGCCACCTTGGTTACCTCTCCATTCTTTGTTCCATCTGCATTGAAAACTTCAAATGAGAAATTTATTGGTTTGGTCTATATCCATTTTTCCTTGACCAGTTTCCTGTATGTATGCATCTGGAGTCTACTAGTACCTTGATTTTAAGGTTCTTGTTATTCTTCATCTTTATATTGGCTCACATATTTAATTCTTTCTTAGCATTACTCCATTGGTTAGGAATAATATATTTGTTCTGAGAATTTACAGGAGAGATCTCTCATACTATGCCTACTTGAGATCTTCTCCAAAACCCTACTTCTTATTATCCTCTTTGTCATCTTCATTATCTGATTCTTCTTGAATCTTTCATTTCTTCATTGACTGTTTTCCTTTACAGTTCTTGATAATATGTCCTTCTCTGTCGCATTTGAAACATTTTCTTATTTCTTTTTCTTTCTTCTTCTAACATTCTTTTGCCATATGGCCATACTTGTTGCAATTGAAACACTTTAGCTTCCTATCCATTGCTTTTTCCAATATCTATGAGCTGTCCTCACTCACCATATGTTATTCCTGTTTCTGTCTTGTAATCTTGACATTCTTCTATGAACTCATATCCTTATCTAACTGAGGTAATTGCTATCTTCCACTCCTTGAGTAACTCTAGTGCCGCAATGGGCAGGTATCCCAATATCATCTTGATGATATCCTGTTGTATGTTCTTCTTCAATAGGAATATTGCATGTAGTTCATCTGTATCTGCTTTCATGACTAAAGTATCAAACTCTATCATGAAGTCTACTATATTCTATTTCCTTTGTTTAAAGGTTTTGATCTTCCATTCAGCATCTGCTGCCTTTGTCTTGTCGCTGAGCATTGTTTTGATCTCTTTAATGAATTTCTCCTAATACTGGGTTTTTAATTCTTTATCTAGCTCATTAAGCTTCTTTTGTACATATATACCTGCTATACCTCCTCTGAGGCATGCCAAGATTGCTGTGATTCTATCATCAGTCTCTACAACTTTGTTACTCTTGAGAAATAATTGCATTCCTCTCCACCAGTCTTTGAATTTTGTCCTATTCCCATTGAACTATCCTGGATCTAGAACCATATTCTTAGGCATAACAGCTTGTTTGTTCATGTTTGTTGTCACTGGTACTGGTGCTACAGATATTGCTTTGTCTGATTGTTCTATTGTTTCATCCAAGTATTATAATATATATGAGAACTAATATTTTTCTTTTTCTTTTATTTATTTTTCTTGATTTTATATTTCTTTTCTTTTGAATTTCTTTTTCTTATTGACAATGAAAAGGCATATGACTACAGTCACATGACATATCACATGATGTGAGGTCATAGACCTAGAGCAGACTAGAGTAGTCTAAATGGATAATGTCAAGGAATATATTAACTACATAGCTACCTTATGATGTACATATAGTATACTCATGGACAACATATAGACTTTAGGGTAGGATAATTATTAAGTAGCATGAACCATGTGTAACTTATATAAATAGAGTAGCAATCCAGCAGAGACTCCTTGTCAAGTTCTCTTGTGATTCCCACATCAATAGCTTACTGAAAGCTTTACTTGCTTGTATAATTATTGAACTTTGTGTTTAGTGGTTGCCATAATACCAAGGTTTTATTTGTAATCTGTAAAGATCCTAGTCATTCTGACAGTGCCTCTATATTATTCATTCTTCTAGAACTTGTCTTGGTTCTTCTTTGTAATCTACACTACATGTGTTTCATTTATTGTCTGGCAGTAACTTTGCCTAATTTTATCCATGGATTTAACCATTATACATCTCTCTTGCAAGATAAGCTTGTCGACACTTTACCAAATATTACAACCTTAGCTCAGAGCTCAGGTTGCACTTAGATAAGGACTTGAGAGAAGAAATGTTAAAGCTGAAAGCAGTAAACTCTAATTATTTTCTTTTTCTTTTTTATTTCTATTTTCTTTTTGATTTATTTTCCTTTTATTTTATTTTTAGAACTAGGGTTAGTGTTAGAGTAACAAGATTACACTGTTACACAATCAGTCACAGTAATGGTCACAAGTTACGAGACACATAGAAGGATATAAAAGATTTTAGAAGGATAATGTTATATAACATGTGTAACACATGTTGACCTTCAGGTGAACACATGGCTGTTTAGAATAGGCTAAAAGTAGTTAGCATGGACCATGAGGTTTTAGTATATAAGATAGACTATCCTGTACAGACTTTTCTATTGAGTTCTCTCATGTTAACCCAATACAAGATTCATTCACTTGTCCAACTCTAAGAACTTGAGTTTATAACAAAAGAAGAGATAATGTATAAGTGGTAAAGCATAAGAATATAGAATAGTATCTACACTATATATACAATCAAGCAACAAGAAGAGAGTCCATGATACATGAAGTAAACAAGTTATATAAACATAAGAATGGAGTAAGAATGTAGCACCTACTATATGAGGTACTGACTAAGACTACTTTGGCACAGCCGATCATATCATTATTACCTTCTACCCTAGTCCATGCTGCATCTATGAGGTATCAATTGTAACACTATTGTTACTTTTATACATTCCAATATGTGAATAGCCCTCATTTGGAACTTTCCAGTACAACTTAGTTTGTAAAAATCAGTCTACTAGTTGTTGAAAAGTTTATCCCTTTCTCTGTCACTTTTTCTACTAATAATATCTTAAACTTCTTATATTCAGTGAATGCATTTATATTTGTAAAACAGTGATTGGTTGCCTTAAAGTCTATTATTATATCAATATTTTTTCTTCTTGGCTAGAATCTTCTCTGTCATTAAAACAATAACATCTCCATATTGTAGCAACCACTTGCCGGAACAGCACTTGTAATATGCTGACTTCAGCAAAGCTCTCAGTAGGCTATTTAGTAGTTATCAAGTTTACAAATAGTGGACTTAGTTTTTCTCTATTTTATTTTTCATTTTTCTTTTCGTTTTATTTTTCTATTTTTAGAACAGCTAGGGTTAGGGTTAGAAGTGATCGGTCACACTGTCACATTAGTCACAATCTGATGGTGTGGTCACAACATTGGTCACAAGACTTAGGAAAACAAAGTAGAAGGTTCTAGAACAAATGATGTCATACAACATGGATACCACATGTTGATCTCATGTTCTACACATGGTCATTTAGGGTAGGGTGCACAATAGTGAGCACAGACCATGAGTAGTAGTATAAAAGGTAGACTAGTTTATAAAGGAATCTCTATTGAGTTCTCTTGTATTACTCAATATAAGAGTTGTTCTATTATCCAACCCTAAGGATTTTAGTTCATAACAGTAGTGAGGATTACAAGAGAACTCAACAAGGAGCCCTCGCTGCATTGCTACCCTATTTATATAAGTTACAGATGGTCCATGCTACAATAATATGTCTATCTCATGTCTACTCTGCAGTGACTATGCAAGACTGTGCATCCTGCCCTAACATCTATGGGTCTTATATGTGGTAGCAATATGGTGTACATGCTCCCTGACATCATCATCTAAACTCTTCTAGCCTTGTAGACCCTTCTAAACTACTTTAGGTCTATGACATCATCTTACATGACTTCCAGGTCATGTGCTCTTTTCCCATTGTAGACTAATAATAATACTACTGTCTTATTTCTATCCTAACCCTAACCCTACCTAAAGTCTGTCCATACTCTTGTCTTATAACAGTATTCCCTCCTCAAGGTTTCTCCTCTAGAGAAATATCTTGGTATTCTTTTGCTATATCTCTACCTTGTCCAAAAACCACTCTTACCTCCTCTTCTTGCCATTTGCTTCTTTGGCATCATTGCCATGACAATTGGCATCTCTTCTTTCTTCATTGTTTTCTTCTCTC
>JAJOHK020002132.1:0-10273 GCA_022457215.2 Leucocoprinus gongylophorus
CCACTAAAATCTAGTCATCCTGTATTGCTTATGCTTGGCTTATCCATGCCAGATTCTAAATGTCTATTGTCTGGCTCCTATGAACACTGGACCTTTCAATCATATCTGTGTGTTCAACAATGATAAGCTTTCCTATTACTACTTTTAGATAGCATTTTGTTTTTTCTTTAGAGTATAAACCTCAGTAAATTATTATAACAGAGCACAGGTGATGAATAAGGGATCCTAGTAGCCTTAAGGATAACCCAGGAGTCACCCAGTGAACTATGAACAACTGTAAATGACTAAGAGTCAAGAACATGTCCACAGGGAGTAGTACATATTGTTGTGGCAACCACTAGACACAAAGTCCAATAGCTACACAAGTGAGTAAAGCTCTCAGTAGGCAATCAAGTGGGGAAAATCACAAGAGAACTCGACAAGGAGTCTCTGCTAAATTAGAGTCCTATATATACAGAGTACACATGGTCCGTGCTATATCCTCATGTCTGCCTCATTTCTTACTCAAGGCCATCATGTGGTATATATGTACCCTGATGTCATCTTCCAGATCCTTCTACTATGTTCTAGGCCTATGACATCACATCATGTGACATGTCATGTGACTGAGGTGTCATGTGCCTTCTTCATCATCCAAAAGAAAAAGAAAAGAAAAAGAAAATCAATATAAAATTAGAAAAATAAAAGAAAATAAAAATAAAAATTGTTAGTGTTCCAGCATTCCATAACACATATGATCATGTGATGCGTTAGAAGTCATCTAAGAGGACTTAGTTGTTTTGTTTTCTCATTTTCTCATTTATTTTCCATTCACAGTTTTCTTTACAGTTTAGTTTTTCCACTTTTCTTATATTGACTTAGTTAAGAGAATGTGATGTATAACAGAAAAATGAGATATTATTATATCTATCATAGTCACAGTCACATGATCATGTGACTAAGTAGAATGCTATAAAAGATTCTAGAATATTATAGTCATATTATAGTCATACTCTAGGATAAGATAGATATAGATATGCATAATATTAGAGTTGTAAATATTAGACTTGGTTTTATTTCTATTTTATTTTATTTTTCTCATTTTCCTGTCTTTTATTTTTGAGTTTCTTTTTCTTTTTCTTTATTTTGGACTTAAACAAGAGAGTGTGATATGATGACATCACTAGACTGATTACCAAACATACACCTATTGGTGAATATAGACAAAGGTTTTTTCCAAATTTATCAATTATATACTTATGTAGTATCAGGTATAGTTTCAGGTATAGTTCATATTAGAGGGTAAAAGTCCATGGTATTGGCTTGGGAATACATAGAGTATGCAAAATTCACATGGACTTGTTAGAATAATCTTGATTTCAGCTTATGTGCTATATTATTTATCTATTATGTGATCATAATTTTAGAGAATTGGATAAAGTCCAAAGTAAGAATGAATACTAATATTGGTATGTCACTGTTGAATATCAGGGATTGAGTTCAATAGAGGTTTATCTTCATTGATTATCAGACCAGTGAATTATAGTATAACTACTAGTCTTATATACAAGTCAGATTTATAAGAGATACTAGAAGGTTTTAGTATATTGTTCTGAGTTAGAATTGAAAACAATGGACTTTATTTTTCTATTTCTCATTTTCATTTTCATTTTATTTTTGTTTCTCTTTTATTTAGAATTAGGGTTTAATATGATGCTAGGGTTATAACTGTCATAAACCTGTTATATGATATATCATGCAAATTACATATCATAAGATACTGCCACAGTCATGTGGTCACAATGAAATAGGATAGAAGCTTCCAGAATGATGATGTCATACAATATGTTAATACATGTTGACCTTATAGTTTACATATAGTCTTTAAGATAAGCTAGACATAGTAGTAGTATGGACCATCTAGTATAGTATATAAGGTAGATAATTTGTACTAGGAACTCTATTAAGTTCTCTTGTATAATCCCTATACAAGATTCTTCTTATTAATCCACACTAAGATCTTTAAGTTGTGATATGGAGATTTCAGTGATGAAATACTGAAAGGGGTTGGATAAGGAAATAGTACTATTGAAAGTCAAATTATATAGAAGTATCTTCATCATAGAAGACTAGATATCTGAATTGTTACATTATTACCACAAAGATATGTTTTTGGAATAGGTAAACTTAATATATGATATATAGTAATTCTCTAGTCAAGACAAGATTATATATTTTATATGACATAAGAAGTCATAGAACCTAAAGCAAGAGTCTCTCAAAGATGTTCTCACATTCCTTAAGTTTGATCCTGACATATTCTACTTTTAAAAAGATATTACATAGTTGTTATAATTTAAGTCCAAGGGTTAGGACAGAAGACTACTCTTGTATTGAGTGATATAAGAGAACTCAATAGAATTCCTACTACAATCTAGTTTATCTTATATATCTTTTGGCAATGGTCTGTGCTAAGTTAATTCTAACCTACCCTAAAGACCATGCTTCATCCATAAGGCCAATATGCCATTGCTATGTTGTATAACTTCATCTTGTTCCAGAACTGTTATGAACTTAAGACCTTAGAGTTGGTCAAAAGAATAAACCTTGTATTGGATTAACACAAGAGAACTCAATAGAGAACTCTGTACAGAATTGTCTACCTTTTATACCAAAACTCCATGGTTCATGCTAACTACTTCTAGCCTATCCTAAACAGCCATGTGTTTGCCTTAAGGCTAATATATGTTAATCATATTGTATGATATCATACTTCCAGACTCTTCTACACTCTTCTATGTGACATGTGACTAACCCTAACCCTAAGTTCTAAAAATAGAACAATAGAACAATAGAAGAAAAAGAAAAAGAAAAAAGAAATAAGAAAGAAAGTGAAAATAATTAAAAGCTTTTTGTTTTTTAAAGTCTACCATTTTCAACTCTGATATTACCCCTCTTTCAAGGTTTCTCCTCTGGAGAAACTGACTTCCATTTTCACCAGTTCCTTTCCAACTTTCTCAGATATTCTTCTTCAAACTTTCCATCATCCCACTCATACAACATTTTCACTATATACTTTCCTAGTAACTTCTCTCTTCTAAAGTCTTTTTCCTCTATCATATTTAACTTCTCTTGTCTTTTTACTTCAGTACTCATCCTTCCCTCAAATTTCTCCACAGCTTCTCTTGCATTTCCTAAATTCTCCTCTCTTTCCCATGTATTATGCTCTACTATGAACTCCTTCTAGTATACTAAATACTTCTCTACCCCCCATACTTTCCTTTTATTTAATATTTTTTCAACTTTCCATTCTTTTACTCCTTTGACTTCTACTGGTTTTAGTTCTTCTACCCTCTGTCCCCTTACCAGCTCTCTATATCTCACTACTCTGCTAAAATTTACTATTGGATGAATTCTCATTAAGACTGGTAGCTTCAGTTTTACTATATTCTTTGACACTACTTCCTCTATCTCATATGGCCCCACATATCTTTCCATCAGTTTCTTTGTTGGCCTTTTCTTGAATACTAAGTCTTTTGTAATTAGCATCACTTTCTCTCCCTTCTTCCATTCTTCTACTTCTTGCCTCTCTCTGTCTACTTGTCTTCTCATCTCATCTTGTACTTTTCTCAATACTGCTCCTATTCCCTCCTGTACTCTTCTCATTCTTTCTACAAAATCTGTTGCCTTCTCTACTTTGCCCTTTCTCTTAATATTAGCTCCCATCCATAACTCTCTTCCATAGTTTGCCATGAAAGGTGAAACCTTTGTTGCTGAATGAACCTTGTTGTTCACTGCAAACTCTGCTGTTACTAACCACTCTGGCCAATCTCTCTGTCTATATTTCATAAAAAACCTCAATGTTATAAACTTAAGTTCTTAGGGTTGGACAAAAGAAGTAACCTTGTATAGGGTTTACACAAGAGAACTTGATAGAGAACTCTGTACAGGGTTTGTTTACTTTATATACTAAAGCACCTGGTCTATGCTACGTCTTTCCAGCCTACTCTAAACTACCATGTATCCGCCTCAAGGCCAATATGTGTTGTATACATTATACAACATTATTCTTTCATGCCTTTCTCCTTGTGTTCCTGAGTTTAACCCTAACCCTAAGTTTTAAAAATAAGAAAAAGGAAAATAAATTGAAAAGAAAACAAAGATAAGGAAGAAAAAATAAAAGAGACTAAGTCTACTTTTCTTGATCTTGACACTCAAGTACTGTTCCAACTCTTGGTTTATTTGTTCTATCTGCCCATCTGTTTGTGGGTGAAATACTGTTGACAATCTTGTTTCTATTCCTAACATTGTTATGAACTAAAACCTTAGAGTGAGGTAATAGAACAACTCTTGTATTGAGTAACACAAGAGAACTCAATAGAGATCCCTTTACAAAGTAGTCTATCTTATATACTACTACCAATGGTCCATGTTTACTACTGTGCACCCTAAATGACCATATGTAGACCATGAGGCTAGCATATGTTGTCCATGCTGTATAACGTCACTTGTTCTAGAATCTTCTACTAAATTCTCCTATATCTTGTGATCTGTCTAGTGACTACACCATTAAGTTGTGACTGATGTGACAGCATGACCGATTAACTCTAACCCTAGTTGTTCTAAAAATAGAAAATAGAAAAATAAATTGAAAAGAAAATAAAAAATGAAAAGAAAAAATAAAATAACCCAAGTTTAACTTTCTTGATCTTGACAAACATCTTGTTTAATTCCCTTGTTAACTCTACTGTGAACTGTGGTTCTCTATCACTTATTATACTCTCTGGTAATCTGTGTAATTTCCACACATTGTCTCTAAACAGCCTTGCTAATTTCTCTACCAATGTTCCTTCTGTTGTTGCTACAAAATGTGTTATTTTTGATAATATGTCACATACTACTAGTATCGCATCTTTCCCTGCTACTAATGGTAACTTGGTAATGAAGTCTACTGTCAGATATGTCCATATTTTTTCTGATACTTCATTCACCATCAACTTTCCTACTGGTGCCTCTATTCTATTCTTTATCCTTTGGCACATATCACATTTTTCCATATATTTTCCAATCTCCTTAGTTACCCCTAGCCACCAATAATTTCTCATCACCAATTTCATCATCTTCCATCTCTCTCTATGTCCTGCTGTCAGTATGTCATGATGTAACTAAATTATCTCTATTCTCAATTTTTCATCCTTTAGTACATATACTTTTTCTTCTTTCAACATTAAATCTCCATCAATCTGCCACTCATCTCCTTGTAATACCTTTATCTTTGCTTTCTTCATCTCTTTTACTACTCTAACTACTTTCTCATCCTTACTCCTAGCTTTTTTTATCTTTTCTAATATATCTACCTCAGATTCTTCTATTACTACTTCTTTTAAACTACAAATCCAATTGTCCTTAATTAATACTTGATTGTCATTGTCATTTTCTACCCCTACTTTTCAGTTTAGTCTCCTACTAAGTTTATCTGTCTTTCCTATTTTTGTATCTGGAACATGTTTCAAGGTAAAGTCAAATTTAGACAAATCAAGTGCCTATCGAGCCTGTTTCCAATTCAACTTTTGCACCTTCATGAAATATTCCAAATTCTTATGATCTGTCTAGATCTCAAACTTGAATTTTGCACTCTTTAACAGATGCCTCCAGTTTTCCAACCCCTCTTATTACTGCCAATATTTCTTTATTATGAATCTTGTAATTTCATTCAAAGACTTTGAGAGAAATACTACTGGCTTCCATTTACTATCTTCACACTTCATAGATAATATCCCCTCTGTTGCATAATCTGATGCATTTACCTCTATCCTCATTTTTTTATCCAAATCTGGTGCTGCTAACACTGGTTCTTTTGTGAATTTTTCTTTCAACTCTCTAAATGCTTCTTCCTGCTTTTCCATCTACTTCCACTTCTGATCTTTTTTCACTATATCATGTAAGGGTCTAGCTATAGATGCAAAGCCCTAGATAAACCAGCAATAGTAATTTGCCAGCCTCAAAAACTTCTGAATATCTTTGACACACTTCAGTGTTGGCCAATCTAAAACCCCTTTCACCTTCTCTTCCTCCATCTTAATCCCTTCTGGTCCAATCACCACTCCTGGAAATCCTACTTCTCTTACCTTCCACTTACACTTCTCCAGTTTCATGTACAAATCATTTTCTTCCAACCTCTTCACTATCTCTGCTACCAACTCATCATACCCTTCTTCGTCTTCCATTGCTACTATCACATCATCAATAAACACTGCCACTTTTCCTATATTTATCAGATCTCTCAGTAACTTGTTCATTATGGCCTGGAACATGGCCAGTAAATTTGTTAATCTGAAAAACATGACAGTGGGTTCAAAAGACCCTTCTGATGTCATAAATGCTGCTTTCTACTCATCTCCTTCCTTAATTCTCACATTATTATACCCCTACCTTAGGTTCATCTTCATGAACACCTTCTTAGTGCTATTTTTGATTACATCCAAAATGAGTGGTAGTGAGTAATTATTCTTTACTGTCCACTTATTGAAATACCAATAGTCTTGTACTATTCTTTTCTTTCTATTCTTCTTCCCTACAAAGAATACTGGCACTGTTTGGGGCAACTTCAAGAGTCTGATATACCCTTTTCTTAACTGTTTCTTGATAAATTCTTGTACTTCCTCTCTCTCTTCTCTCGACAATGGATATACATTTCTCTTCTTCGGCACAAATCCCTTCTTTATATTAATGGTGTGATTCCAGATCTTTCTTGTGGGCATTCACTCTGACTGTTTCTTGCCAAAGACTTTAATCTACTTATGGAACTTTTCTAGAACCAACTTCTTGGTTTTTGCTTCCAATTTTGCCACTTCTTCCTTCTCATCCCAAATCTTCTACTTCTTAGCTACTCTCTTTACATCTATTGTCTTTGCTTTTTTCTGCATTTTCTTCTCTTTTCTTTTCTGCTTCTTCTTTCTTCTTCTTTTCTTTCTACTTCTGTTATTCTAGTTTTCCCTGCTTTGGTCTCCACTGTTTCTTGTATTCTTTTGGACACCTCATCATCTTGACCTCTTTCATCTTCCAATCAATCTCAGGATTGTGGCAAGCTAATTACAGCATTCCCAAGATTACACTCCACTTCTACTTTTTAATAACATTTATCTCTGTCCTCTCTCTATGTCCTTGATAATAAATATTTACCTCCACTGTATGTTCTATAGACCCTTCTTTATTCAATGTTCCATTCACATTTCTCATGTAAATGGGCCTTTCTATTTTTTTTTAGCTTGAACTCTTATTTTCTTGCAAATTCTGAGCTTATCACCAGTCTGGTTGCTCCACTATCTAACAACCCCTCCACTGTTATTTCTTCTTGTGTATCCACCCTTTTCAACACTATCTTTACTGTCACTTCCCTTAATAATTTCTTCCCTTCTGTTTTTCTTACTTTGATTTTCTTCTTCTTTCTTTCTTTTTTCTTTTCTCCCTCTAAGTCTGATGCACTAACTTTTATTTTGCTAGCTAGTACATTAAACCTGTTTGTAGAATCCAGTTGAGAGACTCTAGATTCTCCCCTTCTTTTAAATTGTCTCTATGTTTGTTATTTCCCTCTCTTCCCCATTGTCCATACTCCAGTCTTCTACTGTTTTCCTCTTTGATTTCTTGCCTCTTATTTCTGCAATCTTGGGCCATGTTCCCAAATCCTCCACATGCATAACAATTTCTTTCTCTGTCTATATCCATAGCATAAGGGTCTCTTCTTAGCAGTCCTATCCCTTGTCCCTACCCCTGATTTCTTACTACTACTGCATTTGTTCTTTCTACTCCCTCCATCAGAGCAGGCCCTGTTTTTGCCTGTTGAGATGGCATTTCCTGCCTCCTCTGCTACACTTTGTTGTAGCAACCACTAGACACAAAGTCCAATAGTAGTACAAGATAGCAAATCTCTTAAGATGGATATAAAGTAGGAAGTTCACAAGAGAACTTGACAAGAAGTCTCTGCTAAATTAGAGTCCTATATATACAAAACATGCCTGGTCTGTACTACTAATAATTAAGCCTGTCCTATTGTCTATGCTACAACCTTATGTCCACCTCATTTTCTACTCAAAGCCATTATGTTGTATACATGTGCCCTAATGTCATTTTTCAGATTCTTTCACCATGTTCTAGGCCTATGACATCACATCATGTGACATGTCATGTGACTGTAGTGTCATATACCTCTTCATTGTCCAAAAGTAAAAGAAAAAGAAAATCGATATAAAATCAGAAAAATAAAAGAAAAGAAAAATAAAAATTGTTAGTGTTTAAGCATTCCATAACACACTTGTTACTGTTCCTGCTGCCTGGGGGCTGCTCTCCCCTGTTCTCATCATCTCCTCAATTTTTCCTCTTTTCTCTTATTCTCCCTCCAATGCCTGTCTAAATTAGTGGCATGCTCATACCACTATTCTATGCTTGTTAGAGGCCTTTCTGCCTCCATCAACTTCTTCCTGATCATCCTGTACATCCCCCTCTTGAGCTCCTCTATCAATGACCTTCCCTCATACTCACTTCATTTCTCTGCCCTTTTGAACTCCTATACAAATTCCTCCATTGTTCTCCCTCCTTGTTCTAATTTCCTTAACTCTGTCACTTTTACCACCTCCTCATCTCCTCCTCCAAATTCTCTTTTTAATCCTGTTAAAAATTCTTCTGCTTCCAAATCTTCTAATATATTCTCTTTCCACACATCTGCTGATTCTCCCTGTATGTATGATAATATCCATTAAATCTACTCCTTCATTATTGCTTTTCTCATCTTCATTCTCAAATATAGTCTCTATGCCGTGATAAACCCTCCTACTCTCCCTGCTTCTCTATTAAAGACTAGAGGTTTGGCCACCTCCATGTTAGGTCCTGTGTTAGATCCTTTCACTTCCCTTTCTGCTGCTGCTGCTTCTGCAATCAGGGCTTGTATTTGTGCCTATATTGCTGCCAACTGCTCCTGCTACTACCTGATAATTTCATGTAAGTCATACTGACTCATAGTGTGATAGGAGGGGGGGAGAATTGATTGGTGATGGTGTAGGAGGTGATGATGTATATAGAGAAAGTATAGATGTTACAATCAATGCCTCCTGGAGACAGCATGGACATGGGTAAAGGATATGACAATATGATCAGCTGTGCCACATGTAGTCTCAGTCAGTGCCTCATGCAGAAGGTGTTGTTACCTTGCTTTATCCTTGTAGTCTCTTCATGTTTTAATCCTCGTATATGTCTCATTGTTGGACTATGGACTTGTATAAATAGCGTAGATACATTCATGTATCCTTATGCTTTACCAATTCTACTTTCCCTTATCCTTTCTCAAGTCTTTGTCTTAGTTGCAACCTGAGCTCAAGCTTAAGGTCATTACAATAGAACCTATGCTGGTCTCACCTTTTGATTCATACTCTGATGAGGAAATCTCTGTAGGTGCTAGTGGGCCCTCTTCTTGTCCCACCTTACACTGTCTACTAACTACTTCTACTACTGCCCTAAAGAATTCTATACAATTTTGTACTAAGAAAGATGTTCTACTCTAAGTAGTGTCTTAAGAACAACTGCTATTTCTCTGCATAGACAGATTACAAGAGGACCTGTAGCATAAGGCTGATACTTGAAAACTATCTATCACATCCACACAAGGTATTACATTTGCTAAGTACTAGTGGGCTTTGGCACAAAACAGACAACTAGGATTTTTCCTTCAAGTTAGTATACTCTTTAAGCCTAGGATCTAGCTATGTCTTTTTGATGAAAGAGTGGTGTTGCTCCCCATCGAGGATGATAAAAGAATAAGTGTAGAGAGGGTCCAGTGTTGGATAGTCTTAAAAAGTGATATTAAGTTCTAATGTTATGAACTTAAGACCTTAGAGTTGGTTAAAAGAGTGAACCTTGTATTGGATTAACATAAGAGAACTCAATAGATAACTCTGTATAAAATTGTCTATCTTTTATACCAAAACTCCATAGTCCATGCTAACTACTTCTAGCCTACCCTAAACAGTCATATGTTTGTCTTAAGGCTAATATATATTAATCATATTATATGATATTATCCTTCTAGACTCTTCTAGACTCTTTTATGTAACATGTGACTAACTCTAACCCTAAGTTCTAAAAATAGAACAATAGAACAACAGAAAAAAAAAAAAAAAAAAATAAGAAAGAAATAGTAAATAATTCAATTTTACTGTTTTTAACTCTAAAAATAAAAATCAATAAAATTTATAAAAAAATATAATAAAAAAAAAAAAAAAAAAAAAAAAAAACAAAAAAATAA
>JAJOHK020002133.1:0-10271 GCA_022457215.2 Leucocoprinus gongylophorus
AGGGGGTGGTGTGGGTGGGAGTGGGAAGCGAGAAAGACGTCTGATTGGGAGATAACGCTGTCTTTGGCGAGGGCAATGCCCAGAGCAGCGTGTGGAAAGGCATCGACGAGGCGTCTGGAAGAGAGAGAGAGTGTGTGTGTGTGTGAGAGAGAGAGAAAGGGAGAAATAAAGGATAAAAGGACATACTGGAGAGCACCAGCAGCAACACTAGGTCCGAACCATTGGCCGACCTGAGTGCCAAAGTGCTTTCCTGCGAGGGCCATTCTGTGGACAGAAAAGGGGGCTTGGGGTGAGTCGAAGAACCAGGTGAGGATCTGGACATAGGTGGCGTAGTTGGGAGAGGAAAGAGGACAGGGAGGTCTGCGCCAGTCTCGGGGATGGGGTGAGTGTGGATGAAAAGGAGGAGACACACGCAGAGACAAACCTCGAGAGAGACGAGCATGGACAAGAGCATTGGCAAGGAGAGACTGGCCAGTACGCAGCATGCAGCCCCAACCAGCATCAGAGGACCAGGATTTGTGTGGAGTCCACTGCCAACGACTGCGATGATCATCATCGGTGGTGGTGGTGGTGATGGGGTGAGCCAGGTGAGAGCGATATGTAAGCCAGATGCGAGAAACAAAGTCGAGGTAGAAACACTCGGGCTCGTTGCGATGGTCGACGCCCAGCAGCCACATCCCCTCGCTGCTACGCTGTTCCTGGTCGACCAGATACCTCATCCGTCCCTGCTGCTGGGCCACCATGATGAGGGCACTCCTGCGGCCACTGGACAAAGTCTGGGAGAGCCATCCCGTCAGTCGCTCGCTCACCCCGCGCTTCGATGACGACGACGACGACGACGACGACGACAAGCTCATGGTTGCGCTTGGTCAACACACATATAAGGAAATTGATGGCTGTGCCAATCATGTTTAGTCTCTTCCATCCACCCTCCTTTTCCAAGAAGAAAAACTACCAGTTCAAGGAAACCCTCGGCGTTGGTTCTTACGGCAAAGTCTTGGTGCGCTGATCCTATTCATCCCTTTGGTTTGACTCTCTGACCTATTGACTAGCGTGCACTCTGGCATGTACCTCCCGACCAGCGTCAAGTCGCTCTCAAAGTCATCCCAAAAAACAAGGTCAAGGGTAATGTCTGGTCAGAGATGGACCTTCTCAAGGACCTCGATCATCCCAACATCGTACGCCCCTTTTTTCCTTTTCGTCATCATTCATCTCAATCTCTAACAGGTCAAGTTTTACGAGTGGTTCGAGTCTCGATCAAAGTACTACCTCTCCTTCGAGTTGGCCACCGGTGGAGAGCTCTTTGATCAGGTTTTGGCCAGAGGCAAGTTCACAGAGACAGATGCCGCCAAAGTCATCCGCTCTGTCCTCTCAGGCGTCAAATACCTCCACCACCATGGTATCGTTCACCGAGATCTCAAGTAAGTCGCCATGTCTACCCCGTTGACAACGCTTTCACTTCAAAATATCACTCAGACCCGAGAACATCCTGTATCGCTCCAAACAACCTAACAGTGATATCGTCATCGTTGATTTCGGCATGTACGGCCCCTCCAACTTGAAGTAACGCTCGCACTTGCTCATCTTTCTTCTCATCTCATACTAGAGCAAAACATCTCGACTCTCCCGACGAGCAACTGACTTCCCTTGCTGGCTCATTCGGCTATGTTGCTCCTGAAGTCCTCAAGAACCTTGGCCATGGAAAACCTGTTGATATCTGGTCCACAGGCATCATCACCTACGTCCTCCTATGCGGCTATTCTCCCTTCCGTGCCGATAACCCCATCACCCTTGCTCAACAAAACACAGCTGCAAAGATAGAGTTCCAGAGCCGATACTGGAACAAGGTTTCCGAACAAGCCAAGACATTCATTCGATGGCTTGCAACGGTCGATCCGAGTCATCGTCCAACAGCACAAGAGGCATTACAGGACCCTTGGTTGACTCGCGAATTACCACTGGCAGTCGACGAAGTTGACTTGGCTGTCACATTCAGAGAAAACTTTAATCCGAAAGCCAAGTGGCGGAGCGCATTTACGGGTATCAAGGCGGCGAATAGGTTTGGATACTTTGGTAGTCGGACGAGCACCAACAGTAGTGGAGGGTGGAAAGATGTTCTGGAAACGGAAACGTCGGGAATGAAGGAGTCTGGTTCAGAGAGTATGGTTTATTTCTCTCTCTCTTTCAAGTGCTCTTGATCATTTTAAACTTAGGTACCGACCAGTCTGCCATGATCTTAGGTACCGACCAGTCTGTCATGATCGTTGACGAACCTCAGTCTACAGAACAAATTAAAACGGACGACCAACCACATCGTAAATTAATGCCTGGATCGTTTCATTGGGATGAAGAAGAAAATTTATTGACTCAGGGTCAGACTGTAGGTGATGATCAACAGTTGAGAGAACAATTATCAACATCATCAACATCAACATCACCACCACCTTGGAAGGATATGCTGAGAAAATTCAGACTTGCTTGATTTGTCTTTTTTCTATCTGTGAGGACAATGGTATTGTTGGATAAATAAAGTTGTAGTTATTTATTTATTTATGAAATTGTCATATTTATTCAACGTATAGGAATGGAAAAAGACGCTGTTGACAAGGATTCGAAATCATTTAATCCATCACCTACCTATCCTTCCAAAACCTCTTGGGATTATTGCAAGAAAATTGACAGTGACAATGCCATCAACCAGTGGAAGATGACATTTCAAGCCTCAGATGGAAAAGAAAGATATTTTCTTGAACTAGTCGACGATAACCTCAAAGATATCGAACCATCTTACACCAAAGGGGGTCCGTGGCTCCAAATATTCGGTCATTCAAACTCGTTATGCACTCGTGCCCCGAGAGCCATTACAAATCATGCCCCAATTGGAGAATATCGACTGAGATTCTTCCCCAATGAAGAATTCAAATGTCCATGCGGAAACTATCCTATCGAATCAAGAAGACACATCCTTCACGAGTGTACGAGGTTTAATGGGTACTGGAACCCAAGAAGAGATTCACTCAGCCATTTCATTATGTTCTTGATAGCTAATCCAAATGCTTTCATGTTCATAGATAATTATTATCCTGTCGTTCCAAGTTAAACTTGGAACTATTTTCATTTTCCCTTTTATGAATCTCCTCCTTTTCTTCTCTTTCTTTTTCTGATTCAGATTTTATGATTAGTTCTCTATCATCTTCCTTTTTATCTCTGTTTCCATTTTCCATGTTAGTCTGCCTCCCTTGTACATAGTTATGAAGTAACTACCATGGTCTGCCACCGCGTGCCGTGTAATAAATTGCTGAACAAAAAAAAAAAGAAAAAAAAGAATGGAAAAAGAGTGGCTCTTTCTGGACAGTAAAGAGTGTTAGGGCTTTGGTAAACAGTTCTCTGAACTTTCTGAATCACATACACATACACACACAACATAGAGTGTTTTGTTTTGTTTTGTTCATTTTATAATATCTAATTTACAGCTCTCTCAACTTAGAGGTTAGGAATTTCACAGGTGGTTTGTTAAGTAAGTAAGTGCAGCTCTCACTTCAAATGGAAGTTTGCAGATGTCATATAGAAAGATAAATCAAGCAAAGAGAACTTATTTATAAAGTGATGTAACTATACAAACAATGATCTTGGCTTCAACTTATGTGTTGTGCCAACTATATGTTACATTTCAAACAAAGATAAAAGTAAATAAGAAAAATATAACAGTAGAGAGAAAAGTAGATTGTTTATATCTAATTATTAGACTGAGAGAAGTTATAAGCTACCTTGGCCATAACTAAATATTTATTTTCATTTTAAACTCAGATAAGTAGATTATTATATGACTATAATCACATGACTAGTCACATATTACAAAATCTTGTATTTTATCAATAGGGTTAGATTAGGATTAAATAGTATATAGACTGTTACTAAATGCTTTTATACTCATATTTATTTATGCTAAGTATCCATAGAAAGATGGCTATAAACTATAGTAGTGTGATATGTCACATTGATGTAATATCACTAGAATATAATCACATGATATAAAAATAGTAAAAGGTTTTAGTAGATATATTATAATAGATTTTAGAATAGATATAAAAGTAGTGTGTACAAATTAGATGCAATTTGTATAAGTAGTAGTCCAATCCAATAGAACTCACTGTTGAGTTCTCTTATAAACTATACTACTAGTTGTTACAACTTAAAGCAGTTGTTATAATACAAGCCAAGTATAACTAGTATAGGTAAATAGTCTAATTGAATGTTAGACATGGTTTATATCTTAGCAACTGAGATCCATAGCAGACTCTCAGAAGCTAGATAAGTAGTTGTTACAATTGAAGACTCAGAATTAAGTCAGAAAAGAAATCTTGTATAGAATTTATACAAGAGAACTTAATAGAGTTTCTAAGTATTAATATATTCTACTTATATATACTGGGCTATTGGTCTGTGCTATACTAAACCTAGTCTGCTCTCAAGAGCATACATATTATATGTCATTGGCATGTAATATAATATCATTATTCTAGAATCTTCTATATTCTTCTATAATACATGATTGTGTGACTGTGACTTGTGATAAATATGTGATACTGTGTCACATCATGTGTCATTTTGTAATATCATGCTAAACCATAATCTTAAGTTAAAAAAAGAAAAGTAAAATGAAAATAAAATAGAGTCTATCATTTACAACTCTAATAGTAGTAACTTATCTAGGATATACAGAATGTGAATAATGAATGTCCTTTAGCTTCAGTTATATGTTGCACCTCTATTTGTTGTATATTTTGGAAATTGTACTTAGGAAAGTAGAGAAATTTATTCTATCTAAAAAAGTGGAAAGATATGTTGTTGTTAACACTAGAAAAAAGTGCTAGTTTTAATTAATTTTTAGAATAAGAAATTATAGTGTAGCTATCAGGCTTATATATTAAGTATTCTGCTTAAGATAGTATCTAAGTAATAAAGACTATAAGCAAGCTTTCTATTACAATCTTAAGACTAAAAAGTCAGTCAAAGAAAGAAACCTTAGATTGGGTTATTACAAGAGAACTTAATAGAGAACTCAGTACAGAACTGTCTATCTTATATATGCTAGGCTACTTTTCTATGCTATAGTACCATTAACCTACCCTAAAGGCTATGTGTTATAAGACAAGTGTGTGGACAGACTTGGACTAGGGTTAGGGTTAAGTATTATAATTATTAGTCTATAACAGAAGAGAGATAGGAGATAGGCACGTGACCTGGAAGTCATGTGATAGAGTCTAGAGCAGTCTGGAAGGACTAACAGTCTAAAAGGATTGAGAGGAGTCTAGAGAAGGAGTTAGGGTTAGGAGTATGACATCAAGGGACATAAGTTCCTCATGATGTACACATGGTGTACATATATACAGCGGAGATTAAAGGTATGACGTCAGGGCACATGTAGGAAGCATGGTGGCCTTAAGAAAAACATATATGGATAAGTAATAGGACATGAGGTAGCGGCATGGACTTAAGGGCCGGATAGATATTGTTGTAGCATGGACCAGGAGCTATGTATATATATAGTAGATAATATAGTGAGGGCTCCTTGTCAAGTTCTCTTATAATTCTCATTATAAGATAGTCAGTTAAGAGCTTTGCTGAAGTAAGCAAACTATGAGTGCCATTCCGGCAAGTGGTTGCTACAACACTATGTATTATCCATAAAGTCAATATGTATCAAATATATTGTAATAACATTATTTCTTTATAGATCTTCTACTATATTCCATTATGATACATAATTGTGTGACTGTGTGACTGTGACATGTAATGTCACACTAAACTTAACCCTAGATCCCAAAAATAAAAATAAAATAAAAGACAGAATAGGAAAGAAAATAAAATAAAATAAAGTCTACTATTTATAATTCTAATACTTCCCTAGATCTAAATGGTTTCTGGATGAAAAGTTGAAGATCTATAAAGTTACTAGAAAGTCTAGCAAAGATACTCAAAGAGTGATCAATATAGAGTGGATGAGATTGATCTGTGCTGGAAGAAAATTGGAAGTGTAGATAAGAAAATATACATTATTTATGGATTAGGATGGATGCAACTGGATTGGAATGTGATATCTAACAAAAACTCTGTTAATTTTGTATATTCCACACTTGGACCTCTATGTCAATCATAGTCATTATAACTAGTAGTTATATAACATAAATATATAATCAATGGTAAAAAAGTTTACAAAAACAAACATCTAGTATCACTTTCATCTTTTCTTTCTTCATCTTAATACTATCTAGTCCAATTACCACATTTAGGAATCCTACTGTCAGAATCAAAGATGGTGGACTTATTCCCTTTCATTTCTAGTCTCTTATCTAAAGTCTTTCCTATTTTTTCATTATTTTGACTTTTTTATCTCTTTTCTTTTCTATTTTTTATTTAGAACTTAGAAGTAAGGTGATATCATGGTAATGTGATGGAATGTGACAACTGTCATCAGTTAGTCACAAATATTGCAGTTATGGTCACAATGTTATATGACATCACAGAAGAGTAATGATATATATCATAAAGAAATAATGACTTTATCTATATACACTTATAATATCTAGGGTAGGCTAGATGTAGGTGTGCATAGACCATGTACCAGAGGTATATAAAGTAGACACACCTATACTAAGATTCTCACACCTATACTAAGAATCTTACCAAGTTCTTTTGTATTAAACAATACAAGTTTCCTTTTTTGACTAAATATTAAGTTTTAAGTTGTAACATCTACCTTCTTAACCTTTCACTTGCATTTTTCTGGTTTTACATATAAATCATCCTTCTCTAGTCTCTTGACAACTTTTTCCACTATCTCATCATGTCCTTCCTCTTCCTTTGTTCCTACAATTATATTATCAATAAAACTCACTACTTCTCCAGTATTAATTAGATCCCTTAGAATCTTGTTTATCATTTCCTGGAAAGTGTTAGGGTGACTGGGTAGAAGGGCAAAGCACTTCAAATCTCCAGAAAATCCTAAGTCCATTGTCTAAAAAATACTAAACTATATACTTATCTTTAGGAAATTCTAAAAGAACAGAATAAGGATTTCTGAAGGTAATAACTACTCTATATAATAACAGGTCCATTCTGATGTGTCAGAATTTTGTTTACATAAGCAAGGAATTATACTACTTAAGTAATCAGAAACAGTTCAGAATAGACAGATCAAATTGAAAGTGTTACAATTCAAGACTTAGAGTCAAGTCAAGTTAAGAATCTTATCTAAGGATTACACAAGAGAACTCAATGGAGTTCCAGTTACAAAGTGTTTACTTTATATACACTTGTCTAATAATCTGTGTTACACTAAACCTAGCCTATCTTAAAGAATATATAGTATGACATTATTGTTTTGGAACCTTCCATATCCTTCTATAATATATGATTATGTGACAGTTTGTGATGTTATACTAGCCCTTAACCCTAAGTCTAAAAATAAGAAGATAAATAAAAATGAAAATGAAAATGTAAAGTGAAGTGAAAATAAATAAGTCTACTATCTTCAACTTTGACATTATTCCTCTTCAAGATTTTTTTAAAAAACTAACTTCCATTTTTACTAGTTTCTCTTCAACTTCTTTAGATACTTTTTCTCAAATTTTCTATCATTCCATCCATACAATATCTTTGCTGTATACTTCTCCAGTAACTTTTCTCTTCTAAAGTTTCTTTCTTCTACTATATTCAACTTTTCTTGTTTTTTTACTTCTACACTCAGCCTTCCCACAAACTCTGCTACTACTTCCTTTATTTTTTCCAAATCCTACTCTCTTTACCATATATCATACTTTACTATGAATTTTTTCCATTACACCAAGTACTTCACAACTCCCCTTATTTTTCTTTTATTTAATATTTTTTCCACTTCCCATTCTTCAACTTTATTTACCTCTACCAGTTTCACTTTTTCCACTTTCTGTTCTCCCACTTATTCTTTTTACCATACTACTTGACTGATATTCATAACCAGGTGAATTCTTATTGATATTAGCAATCATAGTTTGATTACATTGGTAGAGACTACCTCATTAATATATGAACCAACATATTAATTCACTAATTTCTTTGTTAGCCATTTTTTAAATACTAGATCTTTTGTACTTAACATCATCTTGTCTCCCTTCTTCCATTCTTTGATTTCTTTCCTTCTCCTATCTACCTGTTACTTCATTTCTTTTTGTGTCTTTCTATCACAAAATAAACTACTCACTTATTTGTGATGTCTGAACCTTGGGTGCACTCTCAGAGGTTTAGGAGTGATTCAGAAGTTCAATAATGATGACAATGATGATTAAGATCAATACAGATAATAAAGAATAAAGATTGATGATAATTGATATTGTTAAGTCTGAGGTCTAATCTTTAGACACAAAAGTATATATACAAAAGAGTGATGATCTGTGTGCAAGCTGTTGCCATCACATGATCAAAACTCATACCTGATGGGAGCTGTCATCTGTCATAGCAGCTGTCAGGCTAATTTTAGAAGGTAACTAATTATGTCACTACATTGATATACTTGTATCTCTACTAATACTTATTGCTTTGAGACACATCATATATTGTTGGAAACAAATTGATGAGCACTTTCCAACACAATGTCAAGTTCACAAATGGTGGACTTAGTTTTTCTATTTCACTCTTTATTTTTATTTTTATTTCTGTTTTACTTTTCTATTTTTCTATTTTTAGAACAACTAGGGTTAGGGTTGATTGGTCACACTGTCACATCAGTCACAACTTGATGGCGTAGTCACAAGACAGATCATGAAACTTGGGAGAATTTAGTAGAAGATTCGAAAATAGATAATGTCATACAACATAGACACTACATGTTGGCCTCATGGACTACACATGGTTGTTTAGGGTAGGGTGTACAGTAGTTAGCACAGACCATCTGTAGGACTATATAAGGTAGACTAGTTTGTAGAAGAGTTCTCTATCAAGTTCTCTTGTGTTACTCAATACAAGAGTTGTTCTATTATCCAACCCTAAGGATTTTAGTTCATAACAATAATATCTAATCTCTGTCCAAATTTACTACCTGCTCATACCACTACTTGATATCTAATGGTTGTCTCTTATACCTACTATTTCTTACTACTCTCCTGAACTCCTGCACAAACTCTTTCATTACTCTACTTCTTTGTTTCACCTTCTTCAGCTCTGCTATCTTTATTGTATTATCATTTCCTCCTTCAAACTTCTTTTTTAGATCCATCAAAAATTCTCCTACTGTCATATATTCAAATTCTCCACTCTCCAGATCTTCCATAATGTTCTCTTCCTAGATATCTGCCAATCCTCTCTATATATATGGCAACACCTACTGAACTTGTTCTTTTACTGCCATCTCCCTCATTCTTATTCTAATATACAATCTACATACTATAAGAAATCTAGAAATCTTGCTTGCAGCTCCATTGAATGTTTGTGGCTTAGTTACTTCTACATTTGACTCTGTGTTAGGCTAAAAAACTGCTACTACTCCTCCTATTGCCAATAGTATTTAGAGTTGTGCTTATATTACCACAAGCTACTCCTGTTACTGCCAGATTATTTGCTCATAATGATTTGACTCATGTTGACTCATGTTGGTGTAGAAAGATGGAAACTTGATGGATGATAATAGTAGTAGTAGTATGGGGGTAAGGATGTATAAAAAAATAAGGTAAAGCCAGTGCTGGTCTTCCCCTCTAGCTCATAATATAAACTGGAATCCATCTCTGTAGATGTTAGTAAGTCCTCTTCTTATCCTACCTTACACTGCTACTAATTATCTAACCTACTAACTACTGCTCTAAAGAATTTGTAAACAATTTTGATCTAAGAAAGTTGTTCTACTTTAGACAGGGTTTTAGAGATGCCTGCCATTCTCCTATGTATACAGATTACAAGTGGACACTGCAGCATAGAGCTCTTATACAAAAAGATACAAGTACTTTACTTGACACCATCTAGTTTAGCCAGTAGTCTAGGTCTAATCACTAATATCCACAACTATCTGTATAGAGTAGCTAGCTTCTCTTTATACTTAGAGTCCAGCTTTTATACCAAGGATGTTATGAACTTAGGTCCTTAGGGTTGGACAACAGAACAACTCTTGTATATAAGTAACACAAGAGAACTTGATAGAGTTCCAAGTACAGAGTAGTCTACCTTATATACTAATCCCCATGGTCCATGCTAACTACTGTGCACCCTACCCTAAATGACCATGAGTAATACATGAGGCCAAC
>JAJOHK020002134.1:0-10267 GCA_022457215.2 Leucocoprinus gongylophorus
GGTTTCATCAATGAACTTATGAAAATAGTAGGTAATATAGATGTTACCAACATCTCTGATAGTAAATCACTGGAAAGAATAGTACAAGAATTTGTGGCTATTTCAGAGAATCTTTGGAATAAGTATTTTAAATATGTCAAAACCACTAAACATTCTAAAGTATAGTGAAACAAAGAGTGTAGTGGAAAATTAAACATATATTACTTATCCAAGTCAAGTTTGGACTGGAAAATATTCAAAGGAACAGTCAAGAGAACAAAAAGATCATTTTTCAATATTAAATTCAAGAAATTATATCAAGAAACAAGAGACCTTGGAACCTTATGAACTGGGTTAATAAATACAAATTTCCAGCCATAGAAGTCATTCAACTCAATGGGTACCCATGTATTAAATTAAAAGATCTTTGGCAAGTATTATGACCTTAGCTATGAGCTTAGGTTGCACTTAGGCAAAGACTTGAGAGGAGATAAAGGATGTTATAGAAGTAGTAAAGTGTAAGGATACAGGATAGTATCTATACTATATATACATACAAGACATGAGAAATCAGGTTGAAGTTCATGAGGAAAACAAGTTATAATACATGAAGAGAAAGTAAGATTGGAGCACCTACTACATGAGGCACTGACTGAGACTACTTTGGCATAGCTGATCATATCATCATTACCCTTAATCCTTCTCCATGTTGTATTTTCAAGATATTGATTGTAACAGCAAGCTCTTTATCAAACCTTCAATTCAGCTCAGGATTGACATACTGATTTACATTTACTTGATAAAGTCCCATCAAAACCTTTATCTAAGTAGCCATCTTTTTCCAAGGCATAATTTACTAATACTGTTAAAAAATACAGTAGCTTGTTTATCCTAGGACCTAATCATATATTATAGAGTTATCTTAAAATTCTGGTAACCAACAATAATTGTATCACAAAATTTGTCAACATTGCTAATACATGTATCAATCTTAGCTTTTAGCCCTTATATGTCAGGCACAGTTTATACTAGGGTGGAAGTCTGCAGGATGGACTTGGAGATGAGTGGACTTGTAGAACAACCTTGGCTTCAGCTTATATGCTGCGCCATCTGTCTGCCATGTGATTGCAACTTCAGATGATGAGAAGAAGTCTGAGATGGGAGTGAGTGCTGAATGGTGTGTTGCTGTTGAACACTGGAGATTGAGTTCAATAAGAGTTTATCTTTGTCAATTATCAGACTAGCAAATTATAGTATAACTATTAGTCTTATATACAGCTGGAGAGTATAGGAGATGCTCAGGATTTCAGTGGTAAAATACCTATTACCCCGAGTAGAGGTTTCAGTGTTGAGACACTGACAGGAATAACTCTGTCATGGAAGACTGAGTTGAATAGGAGTATTTCCACTATGGAAGACGGAATACCTGGAGGGTTGCAGCACCGCCATAAGATATGTTGCAAGAAAGGTGGCTACCATGGAAGGCAGGCTTGTATGATTTGGAGATGGTTTCACCACAGGGACATTATTTCTGGATGGGTGAACTTGCATATGACAGTATTCCCCCCTTAGGACTGAGCCTTCAAAGTCCTATTAGGTTTATCCAAGAATTCCGTGATATTACCTAGGTCAACAATACATAAATGGAAAAGAGAGTTTTTTGCTCTTGTTTCTGTATTATCATATCTTCCCCTACTCACTCTGATATTTCTCAAAACAATGCTGAGATTCTGGAAAAATAGTGGCAAGAGATATAGCAGAGGCACAAGGAGAAGTAGCGGCTCCTAGCCCAACTGGAAGAAGCAGCAAAGTCATGTCATGCTGAGCATGCAGCTCAGAAGGCAAGGAGGGAAGTAGAAGAGAAGGCCCAGGAAAAAGCTGAGAGGCAGAGAGTTGCAGAGGAGGAGGAGAGAAAAAGGAGGATGATGGAGTACCTCCAACGGCTCCAAGACAAGGTGTTAGAGGAAGAGGCCACCCTATTGGAGGGGGCTGAAGGATCCCAGGTCATGGGGTTCAAGTGCAAGGAGGTTGCCACCAGAGATAAGAAGGGGCAATGGCCCTCCAAGAAGACTAGGAGAGAGCAACTAGGAAAATACCATGGAGGTGCTACAGTCAAAATAGAGGGTGCTAACCCCTGCAAGAGGTATGTGTGCGCTGGGCAGGATTGCCTGGTATACCCCTCAAGATGAGTAATTATACTTATATTTATTATTATTATTATTCTTTAATAATTTTCTCTTTTATAGCCACTCCCTTACCTGCATCAGGTGCATTGCACTCAAGCAGTGGTATGTACCCCACACCAATACCAATACCCCAGCCATGATCCCTACTTATGGCGGGGTCTTGAGTACTATTGAAAAGGCACTCTGGAAGCTTGTGGAGGAGTACCAAGGAGTCGGGAAGTCTCTCTAGGACTTGGTGGAGGGCCAGGAGAGGAATATGGCCCAATTGGAGAGAATTGGAGCTGCGATGGAGTAGAGATGGAGCTTGGAAGGAGCTATCAAAAAGGAGGAGAATATCAAGATTAAGAAAGTTAGACTTGGTTTATTTTATTTTTCTTTTCATTTTTTATTTTATTTTCGATTTATTTTTTCCATTTTCTATTTTTAGAACAACTAGGGTTAGGGTTGATTGGTCATGCTGTCACAACAGTCACCTAATGGCAAAGTCACAAGACAGATCACAAGACTTGGGAGAATTTAGTAGAAGATTCGAGAACAGATAACATCATACAACATGGACACCACATGTTGACCTCATGGACTATACATGGTTAATTAGGGTAGGGTGCACAGTACTTAGCATGGACCATCTATAAGACTATATAAGGTAGACTAGTTTGTAAAAGAGTTCTCTATTGAGTTCTCTTATGTTACTCAATATAAGAGTTGTTCTATTATCCATCCCTAAGGATCTTAGTTCATAACAGAGAACAAAGATGAAGAGAAGGGGTCCAAGGATGGCTCCAGAGAAAGTTAGGAGGAGGGGACTCTGTCATCTGCCTCCTGTTAAATTAGTAGTTTTGTTGTTTTTTTTTCTTTAATAGAATTTTTTATTCTCTGTGAATTAAATGTGTGAGTAAGAAAAACAAGAATTAGAATAAAAAGAAGTTTGAAGTTTTGAGAAGAAACCCAGAAAAATGCACGGAAGCTGAGGGTTAATGAAAATAAGTAGACAGAATATACTAAGAGATTAATGAAGAAAAAAATCCCTGTTGGAAATGTGCAGAGGCAGGGGACAATGCAACAGCATGTTCAGGACAATAAGAGAGAACCAGGCTTGGTGAGATATGCAATGTGGAAATCAGATACCAAGTCAGCAGCATGAGTGAGTTCAGATGTGGGGATCTATTTGGATTCATCTCCAGTGTCTTCATACCCTAGCCAGATCACCTTGTACAGGAGTTTGCATGCCTGTCGGCAATCAATTTTAGAATCCACTATCTGAGAAATTTCATATTTGGGTTCTCCATCAATTATGACTGGAGCAGGGGCCGGCTGTATTCTCTTGGAGAAAGTGTTGGATGTGGAGGGTTTGAGCATGGACACATGGAAGACTGGATGGACAGAGTGCATGGACTTTGGAAGACAGAGAGTAAACAATAGAGTACTAGGCTGGGCAATGATTTTGTAGAGTCTGAGATATTTTTTGGAGAGTTTCTTTGAAGGATGAGTGGTTTGGAAGAACTTAGTCTTGACAAAGACTTTGTTACCTACTTTGAAATCAGGAGCAGGGAAATGTTGCATATCAGCAGATTTCTGATAATGCTGTTGGGCCATGGAGATTTCAGCTTTGAGAGTACTCTGTAATTCATCAAGATCTACAGTGAAGTTGCAGGCTTGGGAGGAAGCAATATCATATTCAGGGTAAACAGTGATGTTCAGATGATATCTCTTATTAGCAAAGAAAGGAGAAACACCAGTAGTAGTACTTGGAGCATTATTATAAGCAAACTCCGCTAGGGGTAGGAGTTCAGACCAGTTGTCTTGCTGGTAGTTACAATATACATGGAGGTATTGCTCGAGAGTCTGATTCATGCATTCAGTTTGTCCATCACCTTCAGGGTGATAACCTGAAGTGAAGTGAAGCCACATGTCGAGAGCAGTGCCTAAAGATCAAAAGAAGTTTGATACAAACTCTGAGCCTTTATCAGAGGTAACATGGGAAGGAATACCATGCTTGGAAAACACATGAAGGACAAATAGACGTGCTAAGTCCATGAATGTGATGGTATCATAGGCAGGGATAAAAATCACCTGCTTGGTGAGCCAGTTGACTATGACTAAGATAGTGTCAAATCTAGAGGATGATGGAAGTTTCTTGATATAAAAATGGAATTCCATGGTCATTCAGGAATGGGAAGTTGTTTAAGAGATCCGTAGGGCTTGTGATGTTGTGTCTTGGATCACATACAAGTGACACAGAACTTGCAAAATTGTTGTATATCAGCATAGAGGCTGGACTAGGAGTATCCGTGGCAGACTAATTCCAGTGTTTTGTTTTGACCAAAATATCTGGCAAGGATGTGATCATGATTGTACTGGAGAACACATGTGTGGAGGTTACTAGCAAATAGTACATAAATTCTGTTGTCAAGAAGGAGTAGACCGTTTGGGTCTGTAGATCACTGGCCATCTGCAGAGATGTGTTTTGTAGCAATTGGGTCACTAGGGAGAGCCAAAAGGATGTCTTGATGTAGGGTGTCTAGATCTACAACTGTAGCTGCACAAAAAGAAGGGAAAAGAAGAACCATAGCTCATATGGAGGTAGCAAGTTGTTCTTAAGTGAAGATAGGTTTGAAGTTGTGAGAGTTGACTGTAGCATAGCTAGTATTCCCCCCTTTTGGATAGACGTCCCATCATCTAGTGAGAGTATCCGGTTTTGCACTGAGACAACCAGAGTAGAACCTAATAACAAGGTTGAACTGGAAGAGGTACTTGGACCACTACACTTGCTTCTAGGTTAGTACCTTGGTAGTAGAAAAATACTCAAGGTTCTTATGATCCATAACAACATTGATAGGATAGGCTAGACCTTCCAAATAATGTCGCCAAATCTTGAAAGCTTCAAAGATAGTAAGCAATTTCTTATCATGTATATTGTAGTTCAACTCCGCTGTAGTGAAAGTGCGAGAGTGAAAAGCAACTGGATGAACTTCATTATCTTTGTTAACAATAGAGAGGATTGCAGCAAGAGCATAGTCTGAGGCATCAGTTTCCACAATGAGTTGAGCATCGGGAATCCAATGAGTAAGAATAGAAGTGGAGGTAAATGCTTTCTTGAGAGAGTTGAAAGCATCTACACAGGAGGAGTCGAACTTCCAAGGAATGTTCTTCTGGGTGAGGTGTGTCAATGGAATGACAATGTCCGAGTAGTTGAAGATGAACCAGCAGTAAAAGTTTGTGAAACCTAAAAAAAATTGAATATCCTTGACTTTCTTGGGTTTTAGCCAGTCTTGAATAATCTTTACTTTGTCGTCAGACATGGTAAGGCCAGAACGAGAAAGGATATATCCCAGATACTCTACTGACTCAGAGTGGAATTCGCATTTCTCTGCTTTAGCATAAAGACCAGCCTTATAGAGATACTTGAGTACTTCTTCCACATGCCGGTGATGTTCGGACATGTTATTCGAGTGGATGAGTATATTATCCAGATAGATCATGACACAGACATCCAAAAGATCAGAGAAAATATTGTTCATGAATTGCTAGAAGGCTGTAGGAGCATTGGTAAAGCCGAAGGGTATTACAGACCATTCAAATAATTTATAACATGTCCTAAAGGCAGTCTTCTATTCATCACTGTCGGCAATGCAAACCAAATGGTAAGCATGGCAAAGATCTATCTTTGAGTAGACCTGAGCTTTACAAGGTGAGTCCAGTAGGTCGGAGATGAGTGGAAGTGGATAGTGATCCTTCTTGAAGATGCAGTTAAGTCTGCAGAAGTTGACACAAAGGTGCAGTGAACTATCTTTCTTCTTAACAAATAAGACTGGTACACTGTGTGGAGATGAGGTTGGTTGGATGAAACCCATGTTGAGATTTTTCTCAATGAATTCCTTGAGAGCACACTGTTCAAATGCCAAAAGAGAGTATATAGGGCCAACTGGAGGTTGAGAACCCTCTTCCAGATTGATTTTAAGGTTATAAGGATGATGAAGAGCAAGAACTTCAGCTTTAGTTTTGCTAAAAACATTGGCAAATTGGTGATACTTAGAAGAAACATTGGACAGATCAGGAACTTCTGCAAGTTTTGCAGAGTTAGCTTGAATGCCCGAAGAACAAAGACAGAGTTCAAAATTGTTGGAGCCTGGAAGTTTTGATGTGTGCAAAAATGCTGCAGCACCAATGATAGTAATGTTAGGTTACTTGGAGTTAGACACAGAGGTCTCAGATGCAGGTATGAAAACCACAGAGTCCGATGATTGCAGAGAGGTGTCCAAAAAGGACAGAGATGCCAATAGTATGTTGGCCATGACGCATGAAGAAGTGAGATTTTCCTACAAAGATGGACAGAAGTTTATCAATCCATTTACCTAGTTAATCAGTGAATTGTGTCAGGCAAGCCAGTTGTATCCAAGGACCAAAGAGCAGGAAGAATCAAGCAGAGTGACATAGAAGTCCAGATTCATACAATCACTGGTGGAAAACATTATGAGCAAGTTGGCAATTTTGGAGATGGTGCTGTTTGATGAACCATCAAACAAGCAGAGAGCAACTGGAGGAGTTGTGGATGTCTTCAGGTGGTGAGTATCCACAAATTTAGAGTCTACAAAGTAATAAGTAGACCTGGAGTCAACAAGAGCTCAGAACGGGATTTTATTAAGGTGATCCTGACCAAGGATCAAGGGAGAAGTAAGGAAAACAAAGAGTGAATGAGAATCGGAAAGAGCAGATGCATTGAGTCGAATCGGACTTGTTGCTGCATAAGGAAGTTTAATGTGGCCCTCAGTCTGTGTAGAGTCCTGGAGGTCACTCTCTATTTTTCCAAGGGTTTCTTGGAGGCAGCTGCTGGAGTATTAGCAGTTGCTGAAACACTGCAGCCTTTGGGAGAGACCATAGTCTGCTTCTTGGAACAGGAGTCCAGTTTGTGGTCTTCTGCACCATAATAGAGGCACAGATTGTTTTTGAGACACTTCTTGTGCTTGTCACTATTCAACTTGCCATTGTTAGCCAGCTTGAAAGAAAGGTCCACCTGTGGAGTGTTGGGTTACTTCTTGGGAGTGGTGGATGGAGATGACTTAGAGGAAGGGTTCTTGGCAGATGGGGCTGCCAGAGGTGTATTTGCCTTATTCTGGAAGCCATGGTAGGACTAGAGGTGAAAGCTTTTCCTTACTTCTGGAAGTGAGACTCAAGAGCCTCTTTTTCCACCTGCCTTGCACAGTGGTGTTTGCAGTCTCTTTCCCAGTAGCAGTGATCGATAGTTATTGCTAAGATGTACATATCCTGAAACAAGGTGGGTTTTCCTTGTTCCTAGATAGAGATGGGATCCTGGATCCGATTGGGGAGCCCCTGGTAATAGCAATGGCACAGAATACTATTCCCCTAACCTAATTGGGAGGCATAGCACATGAAGTCCACATTTTAAGTGGAAATCTTGTTGCCAGGCTTTATGCAAAGATTGTCCAGCATGTTGGCTGCTTTACAAACAGGGTCCAAGAGACCAAAATGTTGATGTAATTCATTCACAAATAGGTTCTAGTCAGAAAGCTAGTCTTGAAAGATACTCTGGTCTTCTTGGTTGAGGTCCACTTCAAACTAGTTCTGGGCTACTCTAGTAAGATAGGTCATTGCAAAGTTGATTTTTGCAATGTCTGTGTCAAATTGCACTGGATTAGCATGGAAATATAGCCAGCATTGGAACAGGAAATTATTGAGCTTGTCAGGCTCAGCGCCGCTGAAAGTGTCGGGGATGTGGGCTCTAGTGCCTCTTGAATTAGTATTGGGTCCAGAAGTCTGATTAGAATTAAGAGTGTTAGCAAGTTGACCGAGTACTTCGGCCAATTGTTTATTAGTATTATTACTCCAATAGAGTTTTGACTGTGAGCAAGTAAAGGATATGGGTCTATTAGTTATATTATTGTTAGTACTAGGATTAGCAGGAGCATCCTCCCAATTAGGATCGTTGTCTGTAGGGACAATACTTGGGCCAGGAACAGGCAAAACTGTCTAGCCAGGTTAGATTGTACTAGAAGGAGACCTTGGAGATGAACAGTCTCTTTGATGGATTCGTCTTGAACATCGTGGCATATTTGGCAGATAAGCTATCTGGTCACTAAAATATGAGATCATATTGAAGGATGTCCCAAGTAGTGGAACTGGAGTTGAAGAGTTACGGTGAGATGAAGCTATTTGGACTTGAAGTGCGAGGTAATAGATTGCAGACAGAACTACGACAGAGGATTTTGCAGGCAGAACTGCTTAGAAGTGACAGGAGTAACTCTGTCATGGAAGACTAAGTTGAATAGGAGTATTCCTACCATGGAAGACGGAATACCTAGAGAGTTGCAGCACTGCCATAAGACATGTTGCAAGAAAGGTGGCTACTATGGAAGGCAGACTTGTATGATTTGGAGGTGGTTTTACCATGGGAACATTATTTCCGGATGGGTGGACTTGCATATGACATCATATTTCAATAGATCAATATCAATTATTATCTTCAAACTGTTATAAGACGAGAGTGTGGACAGACTTGGACTAGGGTTAGGGTTAAGTATTATAATTATTAGTCTACAATGGAAGAGAGATAGGAGATAGGCACGTGACCTGGAAGTCATGTGACAAAGTCTAGAATGGTCTGGAAGGACTAATGATCTAGAAGGATCAAGAGGAGTTTAGATAGGAGTTAGGGTTAGAAGTAATGTCAAGGAATATGGGTTCCTTATGGTATATACATGGTGTACACATGTACAGTGAAGATTAAAGGTATGATGTCAGGGCATATGTAGAAAGCATGGTGGCCTTAAGGAAAACACATGTGGATGAGTAATAGGACATGAGGTAGAAGCATGGTGGATGGACATGAGGTAGACACATTGTTGTAGCACGGACCACGATGTAGTAGTATATATAGAGGAGCAATGCAGCGAGGGCTCCTTGTCAAGTTCTCTTGTAATTCCCCCACTCTTTACTTGATAGCCCTACTGAGAGCTTTGCTTGTTGTGAGATCATTTGTCCTTGAGTGACGAGTGGTTGCTACAACACAAACCAAACAAACTAGCATATGACTCTCTAAAAACTTTTTATCCTATTCTTCTTTTTAACATGCTTGGAAAACTTATAAAGAAAGTCATTAGTAAAAGGCTTCAAATCAATTTGATTGCTTCCAATTTTGTTCATTCAAACCAATTAAAAGAATTGAAATAATGTTCTACCCTAGATCCAAGCTTATATCTAACTTATATAATTTATATAAAATAGGTTAAAGATCTTTATATAAGTACTTTTACTTTTAACATAGCTCAATTTTTCCCATCACTCAACCATCAATTCCTTCTGTTGATTTTGGACAAAGTTAAATCTAACTCAAGAATTTCTCTTTTCTTTTCTAATTATTTAATTAACAGAAAATCTAGTATATATAAAATAACTTTGTCACTCCTTTCTTTAGGATAGATATAGGTATGAGTCAAGGTTCTGCTGTCAGATATATGAAGCCTAGATGCTAGTTTTTTCATTTAATATTTCTTTTTCATTTTTATTTTTATTTATTTTTCTATTTTAAACTTAGAGTTAGGGTTAGAGTGACAAAGATCACACTGTCATACACCAGTCACATCAGATGACACAGTCACAAGTCACAAGGTCACAGAGAAAGATATAAAAGGTTCTAGATAGAGGACATCATAATAATATATAGTACACATGTTGGCCTTAAAGCAGACACACATGGTCTTTAGGATAGGCTAGAGAAGTAGTAGAATGGACCATTGTAGTTTAGTATAAGGTAGATGTTTCTGTATGGAGTTCTCTATTGAGTTCTCTTGTGTAATCCTATATAAGGTTCTTTCCCTTGAACAATACTAAGTTCTTGAGTTTGTAACATCTGCCCTTTCCCCTATATTATTTGCACTCTATATTGCTCTTATTTTCAAAAAAAGATCTTAAAAATTTTTATCTACTATTTCTGTTTCTACTCTTTCTTTTGTGGACAATGATTTCTTTTTGAACAATTTGGTCTTATAATTGAACATAACAAATCAGAGGTTTTTCATTTTTCTAGGGCCACAAAGAATTTTCATCTCCCTCCTCTGAACTTAGAACCATTAGGAGGACCTATT
>JAJOHK020002135.1:0-10263 GCA_022457215.2 Leucocoprinus gongylophorus
TTGTACTTGAGTAGGAGTAAACTCAACTCTGTGAGTGTTATGATGTTGTAACAACCAACACTTGGAGTATGTAAGAGGATCAACTTACCAGTGAACTTTCACTCAGGGTTTTCACCTACAAACTCTATGAACTCCAGTTTCTCATGCTCGGAGTTCTCATCTGCAACCACCTACTACTCTGTACATTAGTGCTGACTCAATCCCTGTAAGAAAACCTGCTGCTTTGCTCTTAGGATTTCCTAGAGGTAAGTTGTGTAGTTGCTTAGCTAGTCAATATACTTAGGATTTCCTGAAGAGTACAAACTCTGTATTTCTTTACCCTAACAGCAGAACAAAATCCTTTCCAAGAGACTTTGGAGTAATACTGTAGACAGACATTCTCAGATCATCTTCTCTTGTTATCTAATTTTTCTTTGCATTTTCTATATTTTCAAGTAATATTGGATATTACAGATATTGATAATTGTTCTAGGTGTCTATTGTGATGCTAGAGGTAGCCTGATAAGATTCACATCACTGGCAAGGAATGCTTGCAGTTCAAGAGTGATCATCTTAACAACACTATGCACTGAGGTGGTTGAAACAAGCAATAGCACCAAATAGCTGCAAGTGAGCTTGAAGAGAAGTGAAAATAGACTACCAACACTGAGGGAGATATGTCATTAATAACCATACAAATTTATATGATCATCAGAGCTGCAACCATACCCAACAATGGAAATTATTATACTAAACAAACATGCTGCTTTTGATATAAAATCAGTGTGCTAAAGATTATTGAATATAAAATAACCACATACACAATACCAGTAGTTTGAAGTGTGGAGATGAATTCACAGATCATAGCAGATAAAGCAATTTGAGTGACAACTTTGCCACATGAGGGTCCCAAAGCACTTAGCATACCAATTTGAATGCCCAATAATCTAAGATTGGCAAATCTACATAGTCTATAAGAGGCAATGGTATATGTATACAGGCTTAGAGGATTATTACTGTGAACAATAGACTTAAGATTCAGATAGGCAGCAAATTCATATGCAATGAGTTTTGTAGCAAACAACTAAGAGATATGTAATATTTCAGTATAAGGGCAACTAAGTAGGAAGGTGACTGTTACAACCTTAAGCTAGAGCTCAGATTGCACTTAGACAAAGACTTAAAAGAAAGGATAAGGGATGTTAGAATTGGTAAAGCATAAGGATACATGAGAGTATCTATGTTATATATATTACAAAGAAAGAAAGAGTATCATATAGTCTATGCAACATATAAGTTAGATAATATGAGAGAACAATAAGGGTAAAACAAGACAAGAGCACTTACTACATGAGGTGCTGACTGAGACAACTATGGTGTAGCTGATTATGTCATCATACTCTCTGCCCATCTCTATGATGCATTCTCGAGGCATTGATTGTAACAATACCCCATTTTCAGCTTTCATGTCCTCATAAATTTAGACCAATACCTCCAGTTCTTCTTCCATATGCATTGTGACTGTCTTCTCATTAGAACCTATAATGACTCATTCTTGATTATCAATTGCAATGAAAAATGGTTCATGTGATAGTTCTCCTTGGAACATCTTGATCAGATATCTATTCCTTGATGTTTCTGAATTATATTTGTTGTCCACCAATGCCATTGCTACTTCTTTCCAGAAGTCAGGGTCTTATTTATCCCTAGATCAAAGCAACTGGTAATGAGATGGTGGTTGGAATATTCTTGTCTGTATGGGAGATTTGATGAATTTCATGTACTTGATGAGGTTGTCAACTTCTTTATCAATAAAACTAGAACTCTTGGTGGAACTTGATTCTGACACTTCATATGGCTTGATTAGTATCACTTCTTCTTCTTCTACCTTTCCTTTTTTCTTTCCTTGTTATTCTTCATTCATATATAAGTCTTGAATCTTCTAAACATTATCATCCACATAACTGTTGCCTTTTCCTTTGTATCAATCTAATTTATCAGCTAGCATTCTTTGGACTTGAAATGTTCATTCATCCATATTGCTTTGAATCAAGTATCAAAGGTCCTCTGATATTTGAGCAATATTTGTTGCATTTGTTATTCTATTGTTTATACTTGCTGTTAAAACAAATCCTTTCACTTCCGTTATCATTATATTTACTTCTTTCGCCAACTTTTTAATATCCTTCACCATTCTCTGTACATCTATCATTGTCTCCAATCTCTTCAATGTCTTGTGATATAACCTTGTCCAATCTTCTCTTTCCTTCTTTATAACTTGAGCTTGGTCCATGTTGTTTAGTTTTCTGAAGATGTATGGGTTTGTGTCATATGCAAGTCCACTCATTTGGAAACTACATCTCTGTAGTGAAGTCACCTCCAAAATATACAAGCCTGCCTTCCATGGCAGCCACTTTTCTTACAATATGGTTCATGGCAATGCTGTAACCATTTAGATATTCTGTCTTCCATGGCAGAGATACTCCTATTCAACTCAGTCTTTCATGATGGAGTTACTTCTGTCAGTGTCTCAACACTGAAACCTCTACTTGGGGTAATAAACTGAAGCTCCGAGCATCTCCTATACTTTCCATTTGTATATAAGACTAGTAGTTACACTGTAATTCACTAGTCTGATAATTGACAAAAATAACTTTCTTATTAAACTCAATCTCTGGTGTTTAATGGCAACATACTAGTCAGCACTTGCTCTCATCTCAGACTTCTTTCCATTATCTGAAGTTGCAACCATGTGGCAAACAGACAGCGCAGCATATAAGCTGAAGCCAAGGTCGTTCCACAAGTCTGCTCATTTCCAAGTTCATTTTGCAGATTTTTACCCCAGTGTGAACCACACCTAACAGTTTGGGAAAGTAAGAGCAGTGGTGTAGTAGTTGTTGTTGTTCACAAGTTGAGAAGACATTTGCTTTGAGAATTCAAGTAAATACTTTGGGCTGTTGAAATAGGATTTTACTTCCTCTCTTTATAGGTTTTAACTCGAACACCTTGTCCAATAGTCTTCTATTGCCTCTCTTGCATGAGGTAACCCCATTTCTACTATCCACTGGTCATGTTCATCTCCATAGCCCTTCCAATGAACCAAGTATTGTGTTTCCCTTCCATGTTTTCTGTACTTTCTAACTTCTTCTACTTTGTATTCCTCTTCTTCATTAATAATCACTGGCAGGGTGCTGGTTTCTCATGTTGTTCTTTAAACTTGAGCTCCACACATTGTGTTAGTAGATCTTCATTGAAAATATTATGAATTGCCCATCCTTCTGGAAGTTCTAGTTGAAATTCTCCTGAGCCAATGTTCTTTGAAATTTTAAAAGGCCCATATCTTTTATTATTCAACTTCTTTGAGAGTCAATTCAAATGGATATTTTTGTTCTCCAGCCACACATTGTCTCTGACCTTTAGTCCTTGAAGATTTCACCTTCTCTTGTTAAACTACTTCTTTATCTTTTCTTATGCTTCTTTCATTGCCTTTGTTGTCTGTTTCCAACTCTTCTGTATTCCAATAAGAAATTCTTCTACTTGTGGAATTTCTGTTTGAACTACAAGGTTGCCTTTCTATCAGTATCTTCCAAAGTTTAGCTCGAACAGTGTCCTTCTGGTTGTTGTATGTTTTTTGCTATTATATTGAAATTCTACTATAGCCAGCCAGTCCGTCCAATTGTCTTGTTGGTAGTTCACATAGTGTCGCAAAAACATTCCTATCTCCTGGTTTATTCTTTCCATTTGACCATCTGTTTGAAGATAGTATGCCATCAATAGTTGTTTCTTTATTTCTAGTGCTTTTGTAAACTCTTCCATAAACTTTAATATAAACTGTGGTTCCCAATTGCTAAGAATCTTCTTTGGTATCCCATGTAACTTCCAGATATCGTCTCTATAGATTTTTGCAATTCTTTTTTATGAAATATTTGTTGTTGTTGCTTTTAGTCAAATCATCTTTGTAAATCAGTCTATAATGACAACAATTGCATCCATCCCATTAGACTTAGGTAAAGGTCCAATTATGTTGATATTGATTTCCTGCCATGATCCCTGTGAAATTTCCAATAGATGTAACTCCTGATTTCTTCTGGTGCTAAACTTTGTTTTGTTGACACCTAAAACACTCTTGTATGTATTTCTTGACATCTTCTTTGAGTCCTGACCACCAGTAGTTTCTCTTGAGTAATTCCAACATCTGTTATTGTCCTAGATATCCCACATCCACTAAGTCATGATTTTCCTTTAGAATTTCTTCCCTGATCTTCTTGTTGTTCAGAACGTAGATTCTCCCTTCTATATATACCACTTCATCTTTTTCCCATGTTAATCCATCTTCTTTCTTTAATGCTTAGGCCACCTTCTTTTCTCTGGTGTTATTTCTTTTGATTTCCTTGATTATATCACCTTCATCCACTGTCGTTTTCCTTCCCATCATCATGATTTCAGCTGTTATTCTTCTTGTACATAGTTCCTCCTTTAAAAGTTGAATATTCTTGCTATCCTCTTTTGTATTCACTTGATTTTTTCTTGATAGGATATCTGCCTTGGTATTTGTCTTTCCTGGAATGTACTGTAATGTAAAGTTGTAGTCTTGTAACTTCAGATACCACCTTGCTTGTCTTCTGTTTAGCTTATGAGGCTCTTGGAAATACTTTAGGTTTTCATGGTCCATTCATATTTTAAATGTTTTTGATGCATCTAGTCAATATTGCCTCCACTTGGTCAGAGCCTCTACTATTGCTAGTAGCTCCTTGTCATAGATTTCATAATTTCTTTCCACTGGTTACATTGTCCTTGATAGAAATGCTATTGGTTTCCACTTTCCATCTTGTTCCTGGGACAGCACTCCTCCTATAGTGTGACCTGAGGCATCTATTTCTACTCTAAACTTTCCTTCTCTCCTTGATAGTGAAAGAACTAGTTGACTCATTATTTTCTTTTTGAGCTACTTGAATGCTTTTTGATATTCTTCACCCCATTTCCATTCCTTCTTGTCTTTTAATTTGTCCAACGGTTTTGCTGTGTGGCTGAAGTTTTGGATAAAGTATTGGTAAAAGTTTGCAAATCTAAGAAAGCTCTTCACATTCTTGACTTTTGTCAGTGTCTTCCATTCCTTTATGGCTTTGATCTTTTCCTGTTCCATCTTGACTTGTTCTTTCCCTACTATCACTCCTAGGATAGGAATTTCTTCCATGTCAAAATCATACTTTGACCTCTTGAAATACAGATTATATTTTTCTGCTATCTTTAAGAACCTGATTGTCCATTCTTCTAGTTCTTTCTTGGTCTTTGCAGGTATCACAAACTTGTTCATATAATTTGCCAATACTCCTTTGTAAAGTAACTCTTAGAAGATACTGTTCATCATCTTCTGGAACATCCCTAGTGAATTGCACAGTCCAAAGTACATGACTTGTGATTCAAATAGTCCCTTGTTTGTTAAGAACATGGCCTTTCATTCATCTCCTTCCTTGATTCATATGTTGTTGTAGCCCCAGATCAAGTTCAATTTGTTAAAGTACTTCACTTCTTTGAGCTTGTCTATTATCTCTCCGATCAGAGGCAATAGTGTTTTATTCTTTATTGTGACCTGGTTAAGTTTTCAATAGTCTTGTACCAATTGTAGGGATCCATCCTTCTTTGGAATATAAAAATAGGGCATCATATATCTTGACTTTAATTCCACTATTAACTTTACCTTGAGTTATTTGTCCAACCATTGATTCAAGGCTTCTTTTTCTTTTAGTGTCATCATATAGGCCTTTGCATTAAGTTTCTTTGGGGCTTCTTTCATAAGATTAATTTCATGATTCCATTCACATCGTTCTGGTAGTTTTTCAAACTTCTTCTTATTGAATAAGTGTGTGAAGGGTCAGATATATTCTGGTAAATCTTCTGGATTTATCCTATCTGGTTCCTTGCCAATTTCTTCATTGTTCTGTTCTGTAGTTTCCATGGCCTTTGTCCTCCTGGTTTTAAACCTAATATTCTTGTGTTTCATTGTACAATTTCCTGAACATCTTGTAAACCTGATAGTGCCATTCTTCCAATTAACTTTGGGATTGTGTTTGACTAGCCAGTCATGACCCAAAAACATGTTCATTTCATCTAAGTCTATTATAGCTGCTTCCAATTGTTTCTTGTGGCTATTGATTTTGATTTCTAGAGGTGCTACCCTGGTCGCCTCTCTGTTCTTTGTTCCATCTGTATTGAACACTTCAAATAAGAAATCTATTGGTTTTGTCTGGATTCTCTTGTCTTTGACCAGTTGCTTGTCAATTTCTATATGTGTGCATCTGGAGTCTACCAATGTCTTGATCTTTAATTTCTTTCTGTTCTTTGTTTTCATGTCTGCTTGCATGTTTAATTCACACTTTTCTTTGCTGCTTCAGCAATTCAGAATAATATATTTATTCTGGGAATTTACATGAGAGATCTCTTATACTATGCCTACTTGAGATCATTACCAAAACTCTCTTCTTTCTTGTCTTCTTCTTCATTGTCTGATTCTTCCTGAACCCTTTGTTTCTTCATTGACTATGTTCTTTTGCAGTCCTTGGTGATGTGTTCTTCTTTTTCACATTTGAAACATTTTCTGGTTTCATGTTCTTTCTTCTTCAATCAGTATTCTTTTGCTATATGTTTGTACTTGTTGCAGTTGAAGCACTTAGGCTTTCTATCTTTGAAGTTGTTGTTAAACTTTCCAATGTCCATGAGCTGACCTTGCCCTCTATATGTTGTTTTGGTACTTGTCTTATAATTATAGTGTTCTTCTGTGGACTCGTATCCTTGTCTGACTGATGTTATTACCACTTTTCACTCCTTGAGTGACTCTGACATTGCTATTGGCAGATACCCCAATATTGTTTTGATAATATCATGTTGTACATTCTTCTTGAGCAGAAAGATGGTGTTATGGATCAAGACTCAAAGGGTGAAGTCAAGAAACAACTCTTATATTGAGTAACACAAGAGAACTCGATAAAGTTCCTAATACAAAGTAGTCTACCTTATATACTATCACCCATGGTCCATGCTAGCTACTGTGTACCCTACCCTAAATAACCATGAGTATAACATGAGGTCAGCATGTGTTGTCCATGCTGTATGACGTTACTTTGTTCCAGAACCTTCTACTTTCTTCTCCCAAGTCCCATGATCAGTCTTGTGACTACGCCATCAATTTGTGACTGATGTGACAGCGTGACTGATAAACCCTAACCCGAGTTGTTCTAAAAATAGAAAAATAAAAGAAAAACAAAACAAAATAAAATAAAATGAAGAGTGAAAAATAAAAGTCAAGTCCATCGTCAACGATCTTGACAGATGGTGTATAGCTCATCTGTATCAGCCTTCATGGCTAGTGTATTGAACTCAATCATAAAATCTGCTATATTCTTCTTCCCTTGCTTGAAGGTTTTTATCTTTCATTTAGCATCTGCTGCTTTCATCTTGTCACTGAAGATAGTCTTGATCTCCTGGACAAATTCTTCCTAATCCTGGATTCTGGTTTCTTTATCTAGCTTATTGAGCTTTCTCTGTGCATAAATTTCTACTACACCTTTTCTGAGGCGAGCTAGGATTGCCGTAATCCTGTCATTGATCTCTATGACTCTGTTGCTCTTGAAGAATAGTCTCATCCCTCTCCACCAGTCTTTGAATTTTGTTTGGTCACTATCAAACCATCCTGGGTCCAGTACCATGTTCTTTGGCATTCCTGCCTGTCTGTTCTCATTAACTGTTACTACTAGTGCTGGTGCTGTTGACATTTCTTCTATGGTCGTTTATTCGTATTTGCTTGAGACTTCTTCTGTGATCTGTAAAAATCCTAGTTGTTCTGACAATGCCTTAATATCACTTATTCTTTGTAGTCTACACTACACATGTTTTGTTCCTGACAGGTAATTCTGTCTAGTTTTGTCTATATACACCTCTCTTACAAGGTGAGCTCATTGACGCTTTACCAAATGTTATGACCTTAAGCTAGAGCTTAGGTTGCACTTAGGCAAAGACTTGAAAAAGGATAAGGGATGTTAGAATTGGTAAAGCATAAGGATATATGAGAGTATCTATGCTATATATACTACAAAGAAAGAAAGAGTATTATGTAGTCCATGTAACATATAAGTTAGATAATATGAGAGAACAATAAGGGTAAAACGAGACAAGAGTACCTACTACATGAGGCACTGACTGAGACAACTATGGTACAGCTAATCGTATTGTCATACCCTCTGTGTTACAACTCAAAAGCCTTCATATTGACTTAAGAGAAGAACTTTGTATAGGATAAACATAAGAGAACTCGATGAAGAACTCTTTATAAGATCTATCCCTACTTATATAGTTTAGTCCTGGTCTGTGCTACAACTATGCTACTCCTACCCTAAAGTCCATGTATCCACCTCATGTCTTATTACTCATTCTCTATAAAGCCACCATGTCATGTATATGTGCCTTGACGTCATACTCCTTAATCTCCATTGTACATATATGCACTATATGTATACCATGAGGAACCATTATCCCTTGACATCACTCTCTAATCCTAACTCCTACTCTAGACTCTTTTTAATTCTTCTAGACCCTAAGTCCTTCTGGACTATTCTAAACTACTCCAGGCCTATAATGTAATGTCATGTAACTTCCTAGTCATGTGCCTGTATCTCTCTCTAGCTGTAGACTAATAATTAACTATATGTCCTAACCCTAACTCTAATAGTCTGTCCACACTTTCGAGTTATAATACTCTGTCCATCTTCATAATGCATCCTCAAGACATCAATTGTAACAGTGACAGGGCAGAAGATATACCCAATAACCAACTTGAGAATAAAATAGTGAATACCAAACTCTTATCCAATCCAGATCAAGAGCCCATTGATATTAGAAAGCAGAAAAATATTTATTAGCTTGCAAGATGTAATAAAAAGTGGTACTCATGTCATGACTAGAGCTAGGATAGTTAAGACATTTGCTCTTATCATAGATATCCTTAGAACTCTGTAAACATGAATGAAGCTCTAGAACTCCTACAACACTACCTATTGAAAGTAGCTAAACATTAAACTACCTCAGAAATTGTTACTGACAAAATACTCACTGATCTAGCAATTTTGTGTTAAAGTAAAAGTGTACTTATATATTGAGTGATATAAGAGAACTTGATAGAGTTCCTATAGAGTAGTCTACTTTATATATCTTTAGAAGTTAGTCTATATACATTTAACTTATCCTAAAGTTATGACTAAGTTCTTCTAGTAGTTTCTATGATAATATGTCACATCTCTGTCACACTCTATGATATTTGTGACCATTATATATTATATCTTTTAACTAAGTCTAAAAAGAAAATAAGAAAACTAAACTATAAAAGAAAAGAGAAATTGAAAAGAAATTATAAAAAACCTGAAAAATCTAAGTCCACTTTGAGGATTTCTAACAAACTTAGCTATAAGACCTCAAAAAACATTTATCCTTGTCTATTCCTATATTTATAGATATTTTTAACTTCTTTATCATATCTAAATGTAATTTTAATTTTAATTATTCTTTACATTAGTTAGACTTCAATTTATCCTATTACTAGACTTTGATGATGACTATACTTTAGATTGAACTTTTTTACATTCTTATTCTCTCTACATTTATCTATATTTACATGAGTTTAACTCTGATCTAGAAAAAACTTTGTAAACTCTGGTATTTTTCCAATAAAAAGCTCTAAGAAAATATAAGAAGACCTAACTTTTCATTACATTTAGTTAAGTAAGATCTCTTAACTCTGAACTTTATAGACTTTATAACAAACTTTTTTATCTTTCAGTATTATTTAATCCTATGAACCTTACTATTATTAACTCCAAACTCTATACTTACACCTTATTATCTTAGAAGCTTAGAAAACCTTTTAGATTGTTGTCTGTTGTCTCTCAATCACTATAAAATGTACTCTGTTTTTAGATAATATTTAAGTATTAGATATAGTTTACACTTGAAAGCAAAAGTCTATAGGGTTGTATAAGTTTGAACTAAGAATGGAACTTTGTTCAAGAAGTAAAGAGTTGTAGACTTTGGAAATAACTTTAGCTTTAACTTATATATTGTATATTATGACTTAAGTCTTAGTAATAAGTCAAAAGAAGAATCTTGTATAGGGTTTATACAAAATAACTTGATAGAGTTCCAGTTACAAAATGTCTACCTTATATATACTTGGCTAATGATCTGTGTTATACTAACCTAATCTACTCTAAAGAGATATATGTACTACATGCTGTTAAC